>JAANSQ010000859.1:0-18572 GCA_036850885.1 Lepidocyrtinus dapeste | reverse complement strand
TAAAAATGGCATTAAGCGCACGCTATGATGGCGCTAAAAGCAACTCTAAATCCAGCTTTAGCTTCTTCCAAAAAAAATCTTTGTGGTATAGAACGAATGGAGAGCATAAAGCCAAAAGAAACTTTTAGTGTCTGCGTATTGACAGAGGAAAAGTGCTTAATATTCACCAGGAAATGTAAACAAGAGAAGGATGGGTGAGAAGATTATTGGGAAAAGTGAGAAAGCGCATACCAGCGTGATTTCTCTCGTGTTTTTTCTTCGCATTGTAATAAATATTTTATGAGAAAAGAGGCACTCCAACCTGAAGGAATTCACAGCAGCACTCATATGCCGAGGGTGTTGTGTACAGCCATAAATATTTTTGATATTTTCAGGAAGTAAGTCTACATCATGAAACACGTAACAATGCGTCGGAGCGCTCTTCACCGACTCGGCGAATCCCACATTAAGTAGTTTTCCACGGTTAAAGGGCTTATCGTCAACTTGCTCAATGACCATAATCTTGTACTGTATCATTTGGAGTTGGAGGAATGGGTGCATGTGTAGCAAAAGTTTTTTGAGTTGAGATGGGCGATCCCTATAAGGAACAATCAGGGTGACATTATGTACCGGATTACAGTTGGCAGGCTTCCACCAACCGCCAGCCCTCACGAGACCGAAACGCTGCGCAGCAACTTTTTCATCGAATTCAATCCTTTCGGATTTCCAAAACGAGTATGGATGCTTGATTTGCTCCCAAGCGCGGCCATCATACTGAACAATAGGTGGACAGTAAGGCTTCGTCCCTTCGTAGTGTTCACTGCGACTCAGATGTACACTAATTTCTGAAGGTAGCTGCTTGAGTGTCACATAGTCATAATCTCGGATGGCGAAGTGCTTGAGGGAGTTCAACGCAAATAAATTGTAGCCCAAGAGAAAGATTGGGATGAGCTTCTTTGAGTCTTGCATATTATTCTTCAGCCATACAAAAATTTTCTTAGCGAGCTTAATGGGCGTCCTATGGAGCAATTAGATTATGTCGAAATGACGAAAGTGTACTTGATAAGACCTCAGTGTACACTATGAGCTATCTCCCTCGTTAAACAAATATTGCCGTGACTATCTAATCAGGGAAAAAAGGCTGACAAGAGGATAGTACACAAGGAAGAGATGAGTATGTAAAACTGATCACTAACAACGCTACCACATTATTTCTTTTCAAAACATGAGTCACTCCACTATCCCGAACAACTGAAATCCTCACCAAACACACCACATGTACACCACTGATAAAAGATTATACTATTACATGCTCAAGCTTTGAACTAATCAATAGCGGGAACTGGCTCCATGTACTTTTTTGGGCATAGTCACGTCCTATATTTTTTTTACCATGCCGTATTTTCTCATCTCTTTAGGTCTATGCTTACTAGATTCCTTATCTAATAGAGTTTTATAGGCAAGGATTGTGTTATGAAACTAGAAGGCAATGAACACGCACATGAGGCAAGAACACCATAACCACCCCTACAGAATGCCAAATGCTCCCCGACGCACGAAATATGTTACCTTAGTCTAAATGTCTAAACAATTATGGCTATGAAGGAAACTTTTTTCAAGTTTGAAATTATATATTGGCTCAGAATTGCTATTAAATTATATATTTTTATTGAACTTAATTGCANATGGTGTTTTGTAAGGAAACTGTATATTCTGAGATTGCCCCATGGAGTACTTATGAGAAATAAAATGGATTTGTTGGTGTAATTTAGAAGAAAACTGAAGTAAAGATCGTAGGCAACATGAGGAAAAACTTTACAGCTCAAAAGTCAAAAATAGTACGGCTTTCAAAGCCAATTTCTCGTATTACCCCAGATGTTCATGTATTGTATCTAAATCTATGCTGAGACCAATAGTCTGCAGCGTTTCAAGTAAAATTCCTTATTTTGAAGCATTAAATGTAAAACATGTCGTTAATATCTCCTCTTTTATGAATGGAGGAAATTTTTCTGCTGGAATTTATGTCCGCTATCATATTCATTTGCATAAAATCTTGAGGAAATTCCAAAACAAAATATATGCTCATAAAATTTACATTGGAAAGCAAATTTAAGGATTAATTAGTCCTTAATCAAGTTTCATAATGTAAATGTTTTTGCTGTAGGGTTGTAAGTTTCAACTACTTTACATAAAAATTCCTTCAGTAGGGTGAGTAATGCAAATACTGAGTAAAACGTCAAATCACGACTCAATAGAGGAAAAAAACAGAGATGATATCATTGCTCCCCACATACTTGCATGTTTATGTACGGATAATGGATTGTTATTGTTGCATTTTTGTAATGTGAATACTAACCCAATAGTTCCAACTTTAAAGTATTAAGTATGTAGCTTATTATAACCTTTGCTACATTTTTGTTTCCTTTAGTGTTGCATTATCACTGCTGCATTTTCCCATCACCCATCGCATACATTTTTATTGTATCATATTTACCTCACAGAAGTCAAAGAGTTTAGCTAACTCCCTGAGGGTATCTCTCTCTCTCTCTTTTGTTACATAGCTGAGCTTGAGAAGCTAAGTATTTGATTTCGATATGTCCATCCATCCGTCCGTCCGTACGCATAACTCTCAAACGCGCGAATCGTTTTATTTTAAATTTGGTACACATGATTATTTGGAATACCAAAGATCAACTGTATAACCTTCGGGTCATATAACGTACGAGGTCAAGAGTGAATGATTTTTTAATATAAGAATCTATGGCTTGTGATAGCTCATTCAAAAGCCCTTAACCTCCTGATTACAAATCATGAAACTATTAACCAATTTATATCAACCCCTGAGGCGCTAGGAGCACATACATTTTTTTAATGTGAATGAATTAAGCCAAAACATTGAGTCAGTTTAAATTCTGCAACCCTTTAAAAATCTCTATTCAGCTACGTTTTAACAGCTTTCAGTAGCTTATTCTTATTACTTTTAAAAGATTTTTTCAGCTTAAAATGCTGCGGCATTCGACGATTCCAAAATGCTTAGTATACAGATGAGATGTTAATGTGGCATAGCATAATGTTCTTTCATTGCTTTACACTTACACCCTCTCCTCTCAATCCTAGTGTTTGCAAGAACCCAAAAGTATTTCAGAGAATCAAGGGACAAGTATCTTCTATCTGTTTACAACTAGCACACGGCATACTCACATGCATTTACTATATCGGCGATAAGCCTGTAAGTACTAAGCAGCAACAACTCCAACTTAATCTTGTATGCATTTTTATGGACTGTATACAAAAAAAATATGAATTGCACGGCACTGGTTTCATAAGTGGCAAGGCAAGCAGTTCTCTACATGCCACTGTACATTTTTTGATGGTGATCATCTTTTTCAATGAAACTTTCTTATCATCATCAGTAGTTTCATTGCTAATCTAATTGAATTCTTCTTGGCCATGTTCAGAACCAAGTTTATATTTCGGAACAATCGCATTTCTATCCACTACTCTCCCAACTCGGTAAGTGAAAAGTATATTAAGCAGTAAAAAAAAATCTATCCATTTCACTTTTTCAGTCTCTCTTTTCTCTTTCAACTGTACTCAACACTAGCCTATATTTTTCATCTTGTACATTGCGGTCAAAGTGTCAGTGAAAGTAAATAAAGTTAGTGTATTGTCGCAAGTAACAATAAAGACCATCATTAGTATAGAGTGTCCACAGGTGTGTTTCCCTTAAATAGAGTTTAACGCCTCCTTAATTTGGGCTTGAATTGTGTCACATTTTAAGTCCGAGACAAATCCAAGATATTCTTTGTACATTTATTCATACACAATCGTTCACCTTCCCAGAGGGTATACTCTACCTAAACTTTATTTTATACCGGAGTAAAATTTAATAAAGCGAATGTGAGATAAAAATGTGCATTAAAATCTAAAATCGTAGATAAAAGTGATTATGTCATTATTTAATGAGCTCAATAGAAAATAAAAGTTTTGTACACATTTCACGGGAGGAAGCTCAAGGTATTTATGACTTGGTCGTTTATTATTTTCGTGTGAGTAATAAATTGATTGCTATGGATTAACTCAAACTTATCTTAGCTGCCCAAGAAAAATTCAGTAAATCTAAAGTCTAGTCCTGGTGCAACGTTCTAGCCAGGAAGAACATAAACACTTAATTTTAGCTTCCATCGCTCGAGAACAATTTTGAAAGATGAAACCACATAAAGAATACGGGTCATGGCTAACACCGCGTTATGCTTTGCTAGCGGAATACAGTAGCAGTTTCATTTTTTTATCGCTATACTTTATCAGATTTATTACAAATTCAATGGATCATTATATGGGATGAATTTACATAAGCGTTTTTTTGTTCTTGCGGGAGTTGTTGCTTAAACCTCGAGAAAAAAATGGCTGTTGTAGGTGTATAACACTAAAAATAGGAGGAGGTAAAGTAAGACTTAAATCAGGAGAAACAAGGCAATGATCTGAATTATGTTACGCTACAGTGACAAATTAAATGAGTCTTGCCTTGATAGTCTACATTTAAATGGAGCAAAGACCCAGCCCTGAAAATGACCACTTTCGATTTAGCTCAAGCAATATAAAAAAAAATATTTAGGTTGGCAACACTAAACAATTTCGTGACCTTTTACACATGTTTTTGTACTTAGACTAACCTTCTGTTCAGAGTGGGAGTCCCGTAATGAGCAAATGTTTTCAATAAAAATATTTTAACTGCTTTACTCTCACATTTATTATTTTAGGCTTTCCCAACTTTTTTTTTTACTACGTGTTTTTGCAACGATCACATTTGATGAGTCAATGTCAACTTTTATTACGGTATTGTGATGAGGGTTCGACCATGTCAGAGAAGCCTCTTGTTGCATAACAGTTTCGCTTTTTACAACCAACCCATTATTTCTCCAAATGAGAGAAGTATTTTTGGAAGCCGGAGATTTGCATTTTTTGCATTTATAAAACAACGCTCAGAGCTTCGGGTACTTCTTGCTCATGCTCGTAAGCTTTACATAATAACCTCGGAATGCGCACGTTTAATCCTTTATGGCATTTTAGTCTTAAAATAAGATATCTACTGGTGAATAGATCCTACTCGGGTCGTATTCCAAAGACCTTGAATACGAGACAATCATCGGTGTAGCGTAACGATAACCATTAAGCTACTATGGGTACGGGGATGTCAACAAGATGAGGACAAGTTGGCATTCTTTAAGAATATTAACCTAGACCTAGACTTTGAATGAAATTGAGAAATTTAAAGATGTCTAATGCTATCTCATAAGTAATGCATTTATTTACAACCGCTACGCTGAAACATAATGCTGATGTTTAAAATGCTGGATTTCTAACATTTCAAAGTATTATTACATTTCTAAACTTTGTAGATGACTTAAGTTTCGTTTGGTTTTTTAGGTCAAGATTTAGCGATCAACTACATTTGTTTCACCAATGGCATCAGTTTTAGAATGGCAATGTGATAATCACCTCTTATTGGTTGCACCGGAGGTGGACTGTTCACATTTTCAATTGTCCATTGCATTGATGTACTAAAAGAAGGAAACAGTCAAATGTCGGATAAACAAACGAATGCTGATGGGAGGGATGGTGGAGTCTGCGGGTGGAAGGATCCAAAGACTAGGCGTTCCTTGGAGTCGGAGAATTTGGCTATATCTTCACTAAAAAAGAAGGTACATTTCGCAAAAAAAAAAACAATTTGATTGTAGGATAAAATGCATTAATGGAAAAATGTACATGATTTATTTTCTATTTTAGATGACAGCCAGAGGAATATTTGGTATTGGAAAATCGCTCGATATGGAATTCAGAGCGACACGAAGTGCCGGGAGTAGCTCAACAGCGTTATCCCCGCAAACAATGAATATTCCGCAGAATTGGTTTCTCCGATCTCTTGGGCGCCAACTGTCTGAGGATCCAAGGTCAACAAGGTCTAGGAAAAACTCGCCATCGTACTTAGGTAACACTTTGGAATATCTAAAACCAAATATTACTTTAAATAAGAATTTTTCAATATTTTTATTACTAGCCGCTTCATAAATTCTTTGATCTATTCTATCAATTGATTTCACACAAATATGTACAATCAATAAGCTATTAACAAATTTTGCTTGTAATTTTTCATGTCATTAGAAATATATTCTGTTTATGTAATTGTCTCTTCCACCATTTCCCTTAACTTCCTCCATAATTCCCCATTCTGAAAATACTATCCCTATTTTACACTGCTTACCCTCCCCTCCGGAATGAAAGAAATACTCAATTCAATTCCTCTTTCTACTCGTAGGTGTCGACATATGCTCCAGCAATCTGGTACGTATGAGGAAAACATCACTTGGCCATTCTGCTCCCTCCATATCTACGTCATCGGTGAGTCTCCCTTTATATTTCTGAGCCTAAACTAATTTCTACAGTTTATGCATTTTCTTTAGGAAAAAGCCGAACTTTTTTTCTTGATCACATTTCTGACACAATAACAACATGCTCTTTTTAACTAACCATAAAAGCGCTGTAAATTACATCCAAAGCAGAAAAAAATAGTAACGACGCGTTGCAATCTTTGTCCTATTTACTCCGTACTAATAACTCTTTCTTTACGCTACACATTTCACTTCCTCCTTCTCTAGCTTTCCTTACTACACCGCTACGCTGTATATTATTATGCCAACTGCAACTGCCAAAATGCTACGCGGTTTAAGCCCAGTAACTATAGCTTTCTTTTCAGACATGCATCCTAAAAACATGTACATATTCATAAATGCTCGAGTAAATAACTTTTCGTACTCTACGCCAAAAAAATAAACTAGTTTTAGTTTTTTTCTGGATTTTTGTCCCAGGGAAAAAATTACAAAATTATAGTCTCTCAACGAACCAAAGAGAAAAATATTTTGTAGACTTTAGACAACATCATCAACATAACGTGTATTTTTTCTTTGAGTCACTTGTTTATTTAATGGGTTTAAGTGGTGCTTGTAGCCTGGTTTTTACTTTCAGCCATTTACTCATTTCCAAGCAGGCTAGTTTCCAAAGTAAAACTTTCATCGTAAAATTTATGAGCAAAATGCACTGCATCATTTTCTAAATTCATTGTACCTTCTTACGTGAGGCTGATTTCCGTGTGGTGAAAGTACAAATTTTTCTCGGTAATAATACCATCGTACCTAAATCATCCTAGTTTCAACTGCTTCTATCACTTATAATGAACAAAAGCTACTTATATGGGAGCCACGCGGAGTGGGCAACTTTTTAAAGTACATTGGAGTAGCTTTTTTTCTGTAAAAGTGGGGTTGTTGGGCCTCCAAAAGAAAGTATAAACTTATTCCCTGATTTTCCTTGAGTACAGGGTAGAATAATACTGGGTAATTGGTGAAGCTGGAACGGTTTCTCTGTCAAGTAGTTTCTAGCTTGGGCATACCATACACACACCGTTTACCATTTTCTCCGCAAATGGAAACCCAGAGAAACTTGATACATTGCTGTGCATTTCACCATAAATGGAGCTAGAGTCAGCAGAGCAGGCAATGCAATGCCAACAGAATGAAATACATGGTTTCCACCAACAGCTTGCGCGGTTCAATAAATCGATTGGAAGAGTGTTTACACGGTTAGGGCATATCCAGTAAAAGTGTATACTCACGTTACGTGTGAGAATGCATGACGCTTTATACGGTTTATAAGAATGGGCATTAGTTCGCGGGATTCTATGCAATATCTAATGTTAACTGGCTAAACAGCCAACAATCAAGTGTGCAACGTGTACGTAGGAAACATTTGACATGACACTTTGCTTCTATCTCGTATCGTGGTCTTGATCATCAACTGTTCTTTCTCTGCGGACGCTATAAAATTAACAAATTGCTCAATAAAAACACTGCCTTTTCCATACCGTCTGCAAACTACGGAGCGTACAGTATCTGCAATCAGTCAAGCTAAGGATGTAAAGGCTTTAAGCCATTTCTTTAAGATTCCACCACAAATTAGTTTAGACTTTGGCCAGCATAAAGGAAGATTGCAATTTTCCATTTATTTTTAATGACCCATTTTACTTATTATGCATATTCATAAATTGCCTACGGCGGAAAAACTACATAAGGAAGAACTTAGGGTCAGAATAATAAGTCTAAAATAAGCCATAATTATTTTGGAAAAAATACATCCAAGCAAGTTGCATCCCATTATGCATAATAGAGTGCATATCTTACAGAGCAAGTTTACCGTAGGAGGTTGATGTGATCTGTATATTCTGTCCATTAGTTCTGGCTAGTATAGTACGTCCTATTAGCCACTGCTCATTATTTTTACGGTAATTATTATGAGATTGTTTAAAGGATGTATACGCGTTTTACTCAAAGTGATGATGATGACGAGGCAGCAGTAAGACGATAAGTTAGTTTTTTTCTGGGAAATGTTACCTAGTCCAAAAGCGAGTTTGTAGCTTTATCCTATGGAATTTGATAATTATTAGGGAAACGCTGTTTTAGGAAGTACCATGCAATATTAATATTTTTTGTTGATGACAGGGCCCACCATAAACTGCAGTTTCAGTATCTATCGCCGGTCGAGAAAGTTTCCTGGTGAAACATGATCACCATCATTTGGACTAACATTCACGTCCAATTTTCCCCTCTTCATGGTATTTCCTAAATATATTGTGTAATAATGTGTCTCTTGTGCTCTGCATCCACCACTATTTCCTATTTGGAAAGTAAGGATTAAAAAGAAAAAATGATGGTTTCGTAGTTGAGAGAGTTGAAACGCTAGTATTAAAGCAATTGCTCTCATGTTTTCCATTGCCTATTTTTCTCTCTCGCTTTTTCAAAGTCTGTTCGCCAAAGCCCATTCATTTTGTAGCGGGACAGGCTGCAAACATTATAACATCCTCTGTAACATTTTTTTTTGTTACTTTGTCGTGGTTTTACCCTTTCTCGTTTACTAGTTTTTCCCACCGTCTCCTCGTCAACTTTTTTTTTCATTCATGCATACCAAAATCCCCGCGAAAGCTAGCCTACGAGCAAGTGAAAAGGGCTTTAGTCAACACAAAATTACTCGCTTAGTTATGTATAGAGCGTTTTTAAACTTAGGAAGGAAAAAAAAGTTTTATGTTTGGACTCATAGGCAGATTTTCTCCTGGAGAAAATGTGAGATATGCACCCTTCCTCTTGGTATGGCTTTGGGTAGGCTGTGTTTGTATAGAGTGGAGGAAAAGTTTGTCTCGTAAGTAGAGAGTTGTGGAATGCTAGAATACTACAGGCATTATATTTTGGAGGTACCGTTAATGCATGAGAAGTCCGAGTGTAGTTTAGTGGAAATAAGAGCTTTTCACTGGTACTATCTGTATACATGCTACATGGCTTAGTGATTTCTCCAGAGAGAAGCCGAACTAGCAGAAGCTTAGGCAGGAAACAGAAAGCTCCTGTATTATATTCCTTTGTTAGGTTTATTGTGCAATAAGTAGGTATATGTATGTGTAAAACGCTATCTAGAAACAAGTTTAATGCTATTGGATTCACACGAAAACAGGGAGGATTGTACGGGTTTTGTGAAAGGGTTTTGATAAACGCTTTTCATCATCTATGACTATGTCTGTCTATTTGTATAACGGAATATTGCAACAGTTCACACACAGAAAGTGACTGTATATATGCGTCTACTTTCCCCCAGTCCGTTTCATTTCCGAGATGGATAAAGAGTGAAAGACAAGAAAAGAATGATACTGAGGAAAACTCTAGGAAAGGGGGAGAGTACTGAAGCGATCTGTGATGAACAAAGTTGTGCAGGTTTTGTACGCTACGTGAACTACAAAGAAGGCGTGGGTGAACCTAGTGAAAATCTTCTCGATATCTGTGTGCTCCTTCTTGTCGCATAATAGTACCCGTACAAAGTATGAAGTAGACGGAGTAACGACAAAAATTCGCTCTCCTTTTCTCTGTTTAGGAGAAGAAAAAAGTGGCAGCAGGCCAGACTCTCTTTTCCTCTTCCCGTCGTTTTCACTGTGCCAAAAAGAGAAAGTTGGAGGAAAACACTAAAGAAAATCCTAGTATTTAGGTATCTACCAGGGAGTAAAGTACTACTTGAGCTATTGATATATCTCGTTGAGCAATAATAAAGTGTATGTTTTACTTTCGCTATCTCCCTTTCGTGTGTGCGTTTGAGTGAGTGCTGGCGTATTCTCTCAACTCGTGCTTATTTAGAGACAACTTACTTCCCTCTAATTGAACCATTATTACCTTTGTTATCATTCCTATTGATAATTTGAAAACGTTGTGTGCATCGAAATTATAGGTTTGCGTGTGGGCTCTGTACATACAATTCTTTTTAGACTTGTTTTGCATTCATGGTCCTTCGATAGAATCCTGGAATGCTTAACGCATGGTCGAAAATAATAAACTGGAAAATACCTAGAGGATTTTGATATGGTGATAAACAATCACTACATTTTTTCCAGGTTGTTTACCTGAAAAAAATTCTGAGAATACATACAAACAGTGTAAAAGACTTTAAGTTCATATGGAATGTTAAATTTGCATCTGTGATACGTATTTTTCCGTCAGAACGTTTTGTTTTGAAGAGCCTAAGAGCTCTATATGAAATTCCACTTAGAAAAAGTTATTCTTTGATGTTGTCTCTCTAATTGACTTTTACAACGACGCTTTCCTCTCGCTGACACGTGTAAACAGTGTAGCAATCTAGAGCTGCAGCATCTAAAAAAGTGTGTAGGCACAGGAATACATGAGTACTCACGTTGTTTCGTTGTGCAAATCGCTTCGATAGATTTTCCAATTGGGTTTCCTCCTCAATGCTTATTCTTGCAAACTGATTAAACTTAAGCCGATTTAATACACCTCGAGAGTTTCAAAGTGACTGTCACGTTGTAATTTTGCGTGATAGGAATAAAATTTGACACTATTGGGCTTCTTACTCTCCCTAATTTTTAATTAAAGCAAGTATTCTTGCAAAAAAATTAAATGTTAATGTTGGTACAACCAAATGCAATCAAATGCTAGAAAGTGAACAGAATGTTCGCGGAAAGATGCTACTTTCCTTTGGATAATTACAGGCTACTTTTATCCTTTTACAACAACACTCCAAAGCCTTTTCCAATTGGGAGAGTCTTAAGGACACTATTTTCCCAATCCTCTTTCCACAATCAATTCAGTGGGAAGATTCCAAGAATAAACATTGGAGAAATAACAACGCCAATTCTTGGAGCAGCTCTTGGCTCAACGGATTAGCGTACTCTTGCTCATCCCCTTTATTCTCGATGTGATGAATAGCTTGTAATTACAGAGGCACGTGTACCATCTCCCTAGACTTTTCTTTATTATTCCAAACTTTTCCATCCCCCTTGGAACGAAGTTTGTGGAAAAGCTCTACAACTTAATTCCTTCCGCGAAGGCATATTCACGAATTGGGTAAGAGTACTTCACCAAAAAGCTTCTTTTAAAATCCTATAAATGATTAATACATGTTGCGAACTCGTCGTCAAACTTGGTAAAACAGCATGATTCGAAGGCGTTTATAGTTTAGACAGATTTTCTCTATTTGAGGTTAAGGTCTACGGGGAAGCAGAAAATGTGGCATTATAATGGAGAGCATTTGAGGAATGTGTAATAATAATGGAATGTAAACAATATCACATTTTCATCATCCATCTTGTGGCAAAACCTATTCACTTTGGTCTGGTCCTCGTGTGAAAAGCAGAGAGCAGGGAAGCTCAGATACATTAGTACATGGCTGTACAAACAGGAAACCTTGTTGCGGTTTCGAGTTTGGAGACTAAAGCTTTTAGCAAGTTTGGGAAGAGTAGTTCGGAAATTAATTAATGAGCGGTGGATTTGTCAAGGTTTCCTCCTTTTTGATGAAATACTGGTACATTTTACATAACACCATTTAGAATCTCTTTTGCACTCTCTCCTCAAAAACCAGAAGCTTTAAGGCCATAATTCATTTTAGTGGTAGGCATTGAAGAATATGGTCAATAAGGTCTAACTGGTTTCCCAATATCATTAGTCACCCATGCATGTGTTAACCCTTGTAGAATATAGTGCAACGTGCTCTTTACACCATCTCGTTCAAGTGTTCAACTCCAATTACCGGAGGAAAATGTAATTAAAAGTTGTAAACTCTAGCACGTACGTAGGAAACACTTGATTTCACGTTGAATGTTGAATGTCAGTGTCTCTTCTTGTGCCATTGTAGAGTGTAGAGGTATGTAGGTACATTCATAAAGAGATATCCACTCAGTCATTTAAACAGACAAGGAGAATCTTGAGTTCGATCTCACTCGCTTACATTATGCAATATATTTAAACATTCAAAGTGAGGCAAATCAGGCTGATGACCCAACAGGCTGGCTACATGGAAAATGCATAAGCCTTGCCAGTACCGTATAGCAAGCAATCAATCAAAGAAAACGTTATATAACTATGACTTTGACTGAAAACGCTGGCAGAAAGTGCTTGTTACAAGAGGCATAAAACAAGTTGCTTCTTATCTCTAATAGCACGTCCCAATGAAATGAATGTGTACGAAGACAAAGTCCAAATAGGTAATGTAATGTACGTTTTCTCATAAAATTAACTAGATTACTGCTTCCACATTTGAGCGAAATTACAGTACAAAAAAGGATTCGAAAGTTTATGGCGTGTCATGCGGGCTCCTCCAGTTTGGACGGGGATAGTTAAAAGGGAATGTAGATTGGGTCTATATTTGGGAAGCTTTGTGTTACACGAGCATATATGAATTAATCCTTAGTCTCATAAAATACCCTACACTTTTCTTCCTCTTTGAAAGAGATTCTTCGCTCAAATTAGGAGAGGATAGTTCCTATGTACGAATCAGTATCCATTCACCTTTCTCATTAAATGTGGTGCAAAAAGAGATAAATTTTTTTACATGCGGTAGACTATAAGGTGGACTATAATGATGAAAGAGTCTTTTTGGGGGAACTGGATACTGATGATCATCATGACTAGGTGATAACACGTTAGGAAATTTTAAAGTCGCGTAGAAAGAACATCAAAGGAACAGTGCACACGAAGGTGTGCGGGTTTCGCTTTCCACCGTGTTCACTCAACTAGAATTACGAGTTTCAGTGGGCTGACAAGATTTATTTATTTGCGAAACGTGGTTTATCTTGGTCTTTAATGGCAACTCGCTGTCTACTAATTTTCGTACGCTTGATTGCACAACTTGCGACTGGCTGACTCTCCACACCTAAAAAGAATATATTAATTGTAAGAGTACAATATGGCCAAAAGATACTTTTCATACGTGATATACTCGATGTAAGTGCTTAAGATAATTTTTTTTCGAGGGGGATTGACTAATTGCGAAAATATCGTGATTGAACGAGTCATCGAGCCATTTGATTGTGTTTCAGGTGGGCAACTTTAGACACATGGTTGGACTAAAAATATAGAATTTAAGAGAAAACGTAGAAACAGCGTGATTCAAGCAAACGTGCAGAAATACCCATACAGAATATTATAAAAAAAAACATATTTTCTATAAATGTTCTCCATTAGTCTCATATGGAAAGTAGGGAAACGGGGCAATTAATCCCTTTTGAATAGTGACGAGACGCCTTACAGAACAAAACGTTAATTGGATTCCAACTTATTCCACCTCACGAGCAGACAGGATAGGAGAACTAGTTCAGAGTTGAGATTTTTTATTGTGCAAGTTCCGCATATTAAAAATATAATAGGTTTGACATTGAAACTTTTATACTTACTGTGGCTTCCTAAATTGTTAGTTTGGAATTGGCGGAAACATAATAAGTACATAAAATTTATACGATCTTCCAGGAAAACTGAAATCTAGCTTGTTTGTACAGCTGCAATTTTATAAATCTCTAGGGATGATTCACACGCAAAATGGAAAATATAGGTGGATGTGGATACACCTTGACCTTATTTTGTTGCTTGTGTGAACCTAAAAAATATGGACTATCTCAAGCTAAACTAGCTGAATCCTTTCTCAAGATAATGATTTTCCTTTGGTAAAGATGCAAATCGATCCAATTGTCCGCACGAATATTCAATATTATGCATTTCAGACTGCAGGTGTTTTATGCAGATTACACATGTATTTGGTAAAGTGGGCTTGTGTGTATGCGAACATTTGTGCATAATCCAAAATGCAAGATTTGTTTTGCATGGCCACTCAAAGTCTAGAACAAGTATAGATATTATCATAATTATAATTGTAATATCTGCATGATTATCATCATGATTACTATGATTGGTGTAAGAACGATAGAGATAAAAGGCTCGATGTTTTTTTCATAATTGTGACGTGAGAGAGTAAGATCTTGTACGATATCTAGCCTACACTATATTTGGGAAAAGGGCGAGCGCATAAAGCACTGAATGGCAGAAGGCTAAAGAAATTTACGCTCTAATAATAGGTTTGTCCCGTTTTTGTTAAATTATAATTTCATCACTATCACTTCTAACTTGAGTGATTTTATTGCTGTTATTGCTGTAGTGTTCTACACTGTACGGGTTAGATGATGGTAATAGATTCCTTGATTAGTAGTGAAACAAAAGGAATTGAATCTTCCTTAAGAGTCTAAAAGCATTCTTGGTGTCTTGACTCGGGCCAAACTATTTGAAGTTTTTATACTATGCAATATATTTGAAGAATAAAAGTTTTATGAATGTTATATTATCTTAGTGTACTACCATAAGAGCAACCAACATATTTAAATAAAGATGTTAAGACAGTTTCAAATACGTAGCTGAGAATGTATTTGAAACATGTTTAAACTGAATCTAAGATTTAAATCCCGATTTATTAGCATAAATAATTTATCTGCCTGCCTCAGGGGTCAATTGCTACATTTTTCTGATTGTCTACAATTGTCATCTGAAGCTCAAGAGTGCAAGAATTTTTCATTGTGCTATCATAAATCATAGGTTGCCATTTGAAAAATATTCACCCTTGACTCCTGACCTCATGCGTAAATCGATATAGCCCAAAAGTTATACAGATGGTCTTCAGCATCCCGTGTACCCATGAACCAAATTTTAAGTTAATTGGTCCTTGCGTTTGAGAGTTATTGAAGAAACGGACTTACAGACGGACGGACATATCAAAGTCAATGCTCAGCTTCGAAAGCTTAGCTACGTAATAAAGGGAATGGTACACTAGAATATATTTTTATAGCGTTTCGCATTGTTTCATGGATGCTCGCGAATGTATTGAATAAGCGTAAACAATGGACAGGGCCATATGAGCATGTTGTAACTGCCAGATAGAGTAAAGCAAAGCGTTTTTTATGTTTGCCATATTTCATTCAAAAAAGCCAGTTCAATAGGATTGACGAAATATGGCGTTTTCTTTGTACAATATGAAATAAATGTACATGATATTATTCCTTTTTTCCATTTACCACGTACCTAAGTCCTAAGCACTGCTTGAAATACAAAGATGAGCTTTTTCAAATGTAACACTGCACAAGTGAGAGTTCATTCAAATGAGAAAATCTCTAGTTTAGTGTCATTCATTAGACTAACGCGTGTTTGCTTTTGCTCTCGCTTGAAAAAAAAGAGTTAGGATTACTTTGGTAAATAATGAGTGCGAAAAAAAAGTCAAGATAAAGATACGCCAACGCAACGCCATTATATGAAGTACGGCGACTAGTTACAAATTATATGTTATTTTTTTCTGCCATGACTCACTCCAAACTCCAAAGATGCCGAAGTGGCTATACTCAAGTATATAGATAAAAGTGTGTACATTGATCTTATAATGATTTCATTGTGTCGGGAAGACAACATTAGGTAAATAATACGCTTCTCCTTTCATTTGGGAACAACTGTTGTACTTTATGCGATTTTTTTTCGAGAAAATTATTGAATAAGTTTTTCCTCTGTTGTTGTGTACAAGCCGTCAAGTGTGCTCATATTTATCTCCCAGATACCGGATTAGTGTGACATGTGAACGAATGAGCTGGCACTAAAGTTACATCATGGATTAGATTTTTTTTACGTGAGGACAGGACATAAGTATTTGCAAACACTGCAACCTCCTTTTTTTGCAGAGTTGCACTATTTCCTAAACTTTTCCGGCTTCCATATGCATACCCATACGAACACCGGTGATTGATACATGTGCACTAAAGTTTTTGTTAGAGCCGTACTTTGTTTCGTATGAAGGGAAACAGAAAGATTTTTTTCTGACTTTTTTTCCTACTGAATTACATTTTGTGCGTGAGTTTGCTTGATTAACGTTCAAAAAAGAGGATAAAAAACGTAATATTTTCCTAGAGTGCTTCTTCTGTCATCTTCATTTACATCTTATTGTCGTGAACACTCTATTAATTACAATTTTTGCGAAAAAATAAAACCCTGAACGTAAGCGTAACTTGAGAGTTCCTCGTTTGAATTTTAGTTGTGACGTGAGTTTCTTCCAGTGTACAAGTTGTGATCATATCACACATCGCACTTTTTTTTATTCTCACGGAGACTCTAAAGTTTACACTGTAGCTGGAAAATATAATAATTTAGTAAGAAAAAGCATCATTTTCTTCCACTCGCCTCCCCCGTAATGAAGTTTTGAGCTAGAGTCTTTTATTAAATCGAATTTGGATGGGGGAGGTAAGTGCTCACAAATGTGATTTGAGTTTCATCAAATTTGCTCACATTGCCTCCACTGAATTGTCCTGACAGATAGCTATTGTACATTGAAACGTTAGAAAAAGCAACGAAATTTTCGTGATGTAAACACCTCGTATAGTCTAAGAATGGGATTTTTCGTGAGCTTGGGCCCTACTTCGTGAGTTTTTTTTTTTGAAGATATAATATAATTTAGTTTGTGATAGTGATGATGATCACGGTGAAACTACGTTGTCATCAGATGATAACTTCATATTACTGTATACAAAGAGTTGAAAAGTTTAGTCTTTAAGAAAACATCCAAATTAGATTTTCCCTCGGTGCTCTACTCAATTCGAAAGTATTTTCGAAAGAAAATAAATACATACTGGAATTATACTAGGGAGGAAAGTTTTTTTTAGTATAAACTTTACCCTAGTGCTACTACTGTCGTGAATGTATGTAAGCTTGGAGGAACGATGTATGATAATGAGAACTGACTTGACGTGTTTACGCTCCTTAATGATTTTCACAATTTCCAGTGAACGAGAGGGTTGAAACTGATAGTGATGAGATGTGATGGGTTATGCTATTAACAAGGAGGGAACAAACTGAAGGTAAAATAACCTAAGAGCGATAGTAGTTTCTACTTGGTTTCCGTGCAGGAGTCGGTTTTACAGAAGCGTACACGAAATGCCAAGTGACGTGGAAAATTGGTCAAAACACTTTCTTTTTCACTGGCCGGGTGAAAATCCACTTGAATAAAAAATTAGGTAGTTGTTTAGTATTTTGTAGTAAAAATGATGCATATTTATTTCATGCCGTGTGTCAAGGACTTTTCTTTCATAACGTTCTCTTGTATAAAGGCTGGATTGGCTTTCTTTAAAGAAAATTTCATCGGATTGAATTCAAGCTGAGATAAATAGGCTATACACTCGTGGGAGTCTATTGATGGTCAAGTTTCAACTTAAATCGCTGCTTTCTAAATATTCAACTTGATTTTGTATAACCTTGTTGAGTTTATTTGGCCGTGGGATTTTGACGGTGTCATGAGGAAAACAAATTGGTGAAGAGAAGTCTATAAATTTATACATTTACAGGTAGGTAGATTCATAAAAAGCGTATTATTTTTGTAATGTAAATCCTAAGCAAACTCTGTTCACTCTTGTGAAAAACTTTAATTTAGCACTCTATGTCGCCATTTTTTTTGTCCGCGGGTGTGTATAGGTACCCTCAATTATTTTAAATTATGCATTATCCACACTCCAACAAATACTCTTTCCAAATGATAAAAATACACTAGAGGAAAGAAACAATCTTGATTTCTTTCATAAAATGTAGTGAAATTTCATCCAGTTTTTTGGAGAGTCAGGGATGCAGTAATGCAGAAATGGTTAGACTCATTCATTCTGAAATTAGAGTATTAAAGCTGCCAAAAAAAAACTTGGTGTTCTCTCTTCATTTTCTGCAGAGTTCATAGCTCAGCTTGAAAGAAGATCTGGTGAGTGACTCTAAGAAAGCAAAATTGGTGAAATTTTTTGAACATACGGAAAGAATATGTATTTTCTTCATTAAAAACAAAGTCTGGGTTCAAATTAGATTGCCTTAGAGACTTTCTTAAATTTCTTTAGTCCAATTTGTATCTCAGTGTAAACGAGTTTCATCATTTAGCCTGGCTGGTTTGAATAAATTTGATTAAACAAACAACAAAGTGGAAAGTGACCTACTCATGATAAAAAAAATAAAAAGGAGAGAGAAGCCCCAAATGACATTGCCAAAAAAAGTTAGGAGATTAGAAATCATAAAAGTCATATAGGATTTTGTCATGACTCATGACAAATTTTCTGATAATGGTGAGTGTCTCGTTTGCAAAGTCTAAGCATAACAAGGGTAATTGATTTTTTATATTAGCATTCAACTTGAAAGCATGAAAGGAGATAGAGATAATGCATAAAAGAAAAT
>JAANSQ010000858.1:0-18573 GCA_036850885.1 Lepidocyrtinus dapeste | reverse complement strand
GGCCTAAGCGGAAGTCGGAGCTTTGAGAGTTTGAGAGTTTGTTTAGCCGGAATGGAAGTTTTTCGTAACAATTTTGTTATCTAAGGCACATGTGTTTTCTAAAAGCCGGCTTTCCTCCAAAAAAATATTTCGCAATTATAGCCTCTCAAGTTTGGTTTACCTTAAGCGGATATTCTTTCCATCCAAGTGTATTATTCTAAACAAGACGTGGAGTAATTGTACTTTGGAAAGTAAACATTTAGCCAATGTTTTGTAAAAGCTTTTGCACAAAAAAATGTCCTCCGATGAAATATTCATGCGGGTGTTATTACCCCTTTCCTGTTTATTCCCTAGGCCAAGAGTCACATTCACTTTTATTCAGAGACACTCACACGACACCATACTTTAGATAAGTGGGACATTTGACAATTTTGTATTTACTATAGCAAAATACAACACATTTATCTCTTCTTAATCCTCACACATAACAAACATTTTTTTTGGATAAGCCTTGATTACCATAAGATCCAAAGCTTACAAATCATTTACTATGCTCTCCAGTCGGCCAAATATTTTCAATCAACTGGATAAAGTATTCAACATGTATCTAGTCCAGGACACTTATTCCAAATTCCAAAGTAAGCCTTGTTGTCTCGCCACGAAAAAAATGTTACTCAGTCACTTTTGAACTTTTTATCATGACCAACATTCCCATTACACTGAGTACACATTCAAGTTAAAAAAAATCCAAATCAATAAAAAAATCCAAATCAAACTTTCGTTCCACTGGTTTGGGAAGACTATGCCCTATCGTCATCTTTTATGAATGAAATGGAATCGGAGAAGAAGAATTGATTAAGTTTGTACCTTCACAAAACTACACCCATTCGTATTACATTCCGTGACATAAGACAAAGGGCATCCTTTTATAATACGACCACTTGAGATTTTCTTATCACTCTCAGAACAGATTTCCTTTCAAGTTTACACCAAAGAATTCAAAAAGAGACATGCACAGAGCTATGGAGATTACGTGTGCTCTCACTTCAAAGCTCCAACTACAACTGCACCTTTTGGCTTAGAGGGCAAGACAGGTTTGATAAAAAAAAGAGGAGGATTTTTTTTTTGATATGATGATGATGAAGACACCAAACTGTTTCACTATCTAAGAGCAAAGCTATGAGCCGGAATACACAAAAAAAAAATATCTGCTACAAAACAGAAAACACACATAACTTATGGTTTGATAAAAAAAAGAGGAGGATTTTTTTTTGATATGATGATGATGAAGACACCAAACTATTTCACTATCTAAGAGCAAAGCTATGAGCCGGAATACACAAAAAAAATATCTGCTACAAAACAGAAAACACACATAACTTACGATTTTCTTGAAAAGATAGAGTCATAGTAGAATTTTTCTACTATAATTCCTCCCCAGTATTTATGCTTATATTAGCTAAAGCATATGAATCAAGTTTAAGCTTAGAGGAGTCATTCGTAGTCGTCGTGTGACCAGAAACTAAACTATCGAGTAAAAAAACTATCGTGATTGGGTTTACTCCACTCCGAGCATGCATTGCAGAATGCAACCTTTTCCTAAAGTTTAAGCAGCGATCGTCGTTGCTCTTTCGTATAAGCTTAACTGGACAAGTTGCCAACTGAATGGGACTCTACTCAGGCGATGCAACTTTAATGAAGACTGAGCGAGAGTAGCAGCAATCATGTTACATTCAACTAATGGTATGAGTGGAATTTACAGAAAAGGTTAAGGCTGCATACATACTATTACGCGATATTCACAAACATTGCGATTTCATCTAAAGGAACAAAAAAAATATTTATCGTTCATGAATTATGGTGATGGTATGCTAAAGCGAGTGCATAAACTTGAGAAGTGTGGCATTATGGCAGGGAAAAAAATAAGTCAACCACTAATTCACTAGTCTACTGGCACAAAGTATGGTTTACTGCAACCATAATATTTTCATATTTTATATGAAAGGAGAGCTGGTATTTTCAACAATCCAATAGGGTTTTGGCACATATCAATTTTCCATAAACCAACAAGTATACAAAGTTTTCAAACCTTTTGGGACTAAGTATGAAGCACCACGCAACACTTTCTTTCTTGTCCGAGTCAAGGAGAACCAATACAAGGAAACCTGAAACCTATATGATTTAACTTAAAATTTAATTTTTGGTTGAGCTATTACATAAAATGATATGCTACTTTAAAAACATTTTCGTCGGACAAGGTTCAAACTACTGAAAAATGATAAGTGTTTGCTAAAACCATGAAATATAAATGGGTTTGTATTTTACATGCACTTTTAAGTTTATTTGTGACATGCAATATGCGAATTTGACTTGTTTCAGTTTCCTCTTCCATAGTTTTTGTGTGAGGTTAAGATTTTATTCTCCAGTGACGTTAGTGTTTTATGAGAATGCCTATAGCACAACCCATTTGGGACGATGAAGGAAAAGGTCATGCTAATTTTAACAGTTTTAGACTTCACGAGATTTTTCCATCGATAGAACAGATCTGGCAGAAAAACGTGACCATATCACATGTCAAAAGGAATAAATGATTTTGAATCAATCTATGCACACTTTCCTAGATTATCTACAAAAATGAGTTTCTCCTCCTAGAAACAATTGATTTTTGACTCTTTTCATGACGTACGTAGCTCTCGTGGGTATTCAATTTCGCTTTTTGTTACTTGAGAAGTATTTGTTTGTTTTATTATTAATTCATATGACGCCCCATATCTTAAAATTTTCCAAACTACGCCAATCTTCACTTGCTTACATTAAGCAACAGGTTAAAGCAGACACTTTCAACCTTTTCCGATATAAATTCTAGTCAACTTTATTATAAACTTTGACATACATTAATTACACAGACTACACATCTGCTTAGCTACAATTTGTCTCAATTTCCCAACTCTGCGTACTCCAAATAAACTTTGCAGATTGCCAGTTCATCAATGGATCGTATTTTCATGCATTTTTCACAAGAAAAATCTACATGTCTGCAAAAATAAAACTAACTCCCCGTTATTAAAATGAGCGTGTTGCACTCTATTGTATGCAGATGTATTTCTTGGATGCACCACCGCAGCATTGTAAATGTTACCAACTACTGCCTGTCTCATTTGGCGAACGTAGATCTTAATCTGAATGAATGTTCCTATTTTCTGTCGCCAAAGCAGAGTCAATGAAGCGAATTTAAAAATAGCTTAAGAATAAATTTATAGCGTACTTAGATGAGTCTTCCAGACTTAGAAAAACTTTTAATAAGGCGAAATGATCATATATTGATGAGGGAAAAGTGTGGTGATAACGTAGAATTTAAGCCGATCTTCGCTTAAGACATTGCATCTGTCTTATTCTGTTTCAGCCTGTTTTATTAATATTGTGGTAGCTCTGAATCTAAATCACACAATTAGATGACTCATATGACTTTTTGCCAACTGTAATGCAGTGTCAAGCCCAAAGCTGTTCCCATTTATCTCCATTAATGCAGCGCGAGAGAAAAACAAGTAAATTGGATGGAAATTTGGAGGCAAGCAGAGGCATCAATTAGTTACATTAGCGCGCTATAAGAATAAAAGATATTTGTATTACCCAAAGGCATAGTAAAAATCCGGTAGAATATTTTATAACATGATTTTAGAGATTCTCTCGTTCTAAAATTATTGGTCTCTTTCTCGTTGCTTAGGGGACATCCACTTTATACGTGTCATCAAAACGTCATCTAATTTTGGAAGGCTTTTACCCTGTTGCTCTATCGAATTATTTCCCTGTAGGCAAACATGTCAAGTTGGGAATAATTGGCACTTGCCTGTCCACACACGGTACGCACGAGATGAATGAATTCTTTTCCACATAATTTCTAACGTTGTTGGATCTGAATGGAAGACTTTTGCCCAAACTATTTACGTTAGATAATCCACACTTTATGGCCCTTTCAAAAACAATGTTGTTCGTGCATTCCATCAGATAAGGTTTTTTATGAATAAGGTTATAGGCTATAAATAGCATCTGTGTCCAATAGACTACTCTTTGCGTTTCGAAACGCACTTGTTTATCAACGTTTCATTTTGATTTTGGCACAGTCAACTGAAACAAATGGTGTGACGACAGCTAGACAACTTATGAATCATCTTTCTGTGGTTCGAAAGAAAACCATCATCGTTGCCCAGAAGAAAATTTCCTTTAAAACAGACTCATGTAGTTTGTACGGCTCGAGCTGATATTCCTCCCATGACATTTTATTTCTGGCAGTGACTCCAGAATGGCATTTTATATCAGATAAATTTTCATTACAAGATTCCATCAAGTTCTCGAACAGAAAAATAAACATGTCAAGAAACTAGTCGTGAATTAATTATAGGAAATTGAGTTTAAGTAGCATCTGAATTCAGAGAGTCTAATATGAGCAAACAACTGTTCAATGCATGCACCAGGCGGGATCATGTTATGCAACTGATTAATTTCCTCATCATCCTGATTAATTTTCATCAACAGTACTGCACACTTGTCACCAATCCAATTTGCCTCTCGTTGGTTGACCCATGACCCCATAGCCATGTCTGCATTTAATGATATAAATTTTACTTTAATGAGATCGACCTTCAAGGAGACAAGTAGGGAAAAAACCGTTGCATTATTCAGATTGACGCGTAAGTTAACTTTAAGGTTGAGTATTTGTCCACTTAAATTTGAGAGGGATAATGTAACTGATATGGGAAAAAACCGCTGCATTATTTAGATTGACGCGTAAGTTAACTTTAAAGTTGAGTGTTTGTCCACTTAAATTTGAGAGGGAAAATGTAACTGATAATTGAAACTTTAAACGGTTATATAACTAAAAAAAACTTTTCCCTCTTCTGTTTAAAGGATGCAAGTCCGTTTAATGAAAAAACAAAAGACTTTAAATATTTCCACTTGTTTACAAGTTTACTTTGTTAGAAGGATTATCATCATCAATCTTCCTTTATTTTCAAGCTTATCGATTGTATATGATAGGGTCGTACTTGAGAATCCCGTCGCCTCTATGTATTCAAGTGCGCCAAATGAGGTCGCGTTCTTTCATTTGAAGTGGTGGCACTCATGATCCCTACTATCATTTTAGATGATTCGTTGTAATTAGTGTATCATTAATGCTTTATACCTTTTCTTATATAACTTTAACATGTGAGAACGAACTGATTAACCGAGTAATGAATGGCCAAGATAAAAATAGACATGAGTCCTATGATGCTCTAACTATTCATTCACATTTCAAAACCCAGATTAAACATGTTCATTCAAAAAACCAGGAATTTGAGAGTTTTGTTGTTTCCTATTAAATAGCAAGTTAACAAGGTAACACCTTGCTCTGGCAAGACGATTTATTTTTATCTAAACCCTAATTAGAAACCTTAGTCTCAAGGAAACCAGTAGCTTCTAAGAAGAACTTTGTAAAATTCTTATAAAGTTTATGAATCAAGCGTATTTTTGTAACGGTCGATTTCGTAAACCAATTTTAGCTTCTTCTTTTAATTTGCCAGACATTGACATTAGATGAGCCTCCCTTGTAAAAGTATCGTGTTTGTGCACCATGACTTCTTTTAAAGTACCATATTGTACACACCTCTCTCGCTCTTGTTGTTTTCGTTGCCGGCTTATCATGCCTAATCCCTTTGACAGTATTTTTCGTTCACAAAATACACGAACAAAGCGTCCACTACCGCCAACATAATCAAATACGTTCACTTCACAAGTCAATCACATAATCACTCTCTCGAAAAAAACGAGCAAACAAGCTTATGGGAAATGAGACTAAAGCTAAACATGTATTAAAGTACCAAAAAAGCCAACAAAATGATAACCAGTTTCCCTAATGAATCAAGTTGAATCGGATGCAGTAAAAAAAACTTTTGAGAATTGACTTGACAGATCAGATCATTCAATCCACTTTCAACAAGTTGGTATAAACAAGTCTATTGAATCCTTATTACGATCATATTTTTTGGTTTGACTTTATCAATTTCTTATTTTTTGTTAAATACAATTATCATAATAAATTTATTATGTTTTAAAACTTGTATAAAAAAAAGTTAATAGATTATGTATTTATGCTTGTAGCGGAGTAAGTTACATGCCAAAAGTTTATGCACGAATACTTGACGAGAATGAATGGACGTGAAATGGGAGTAAAAAATATCTGTACTTTTAGCTCATCATCATCGTTTATCTGATTGAACCGGTTGATCTAACGCCCCAATTTCCATAAGATGCACATACGCTCTGCACGGATTATTTATGAGAATGCAAGATTAGACTTCGACCAGGAGCCAAAGGGTCAGAATTTAGAAATGACATTTGTGACTACGACGTGTGATCTACTCGGCTCCTGTCTTTAGCTCAGCAACATACCACACAAATCAAGTGTAACTTGCATGTAACTTACATCACTCAAATGCATACACAAACTAGGAAAGTTCGATAGCCTTTTTAGAATTTACTATAAAATCAAGTGGGATCATAAAATCATACAGTTCAAACAGATTTTTTATATTCCTGGGCTATCCAATATTGCTAAGATTTTATGATGCAGTTCAAACTGGTTTGTAGGTTCGCTCCGAAACAGTAGCAATATTAAGTGTTTGCCACGTCATCCATGAATAATTGCTATTGACAAAATGGATGAAATGTGATAGCGATTTTTGACAAGAGAAATAATGACATTTTGGCCTGTTCTTCCATCTTCATCGATGGTGTAAAATTTAATTGAAATCTAGAACAATCATAGTGCATTGCATTCAGCCTAAAATTCTACTTAAGGGGTAAAGTGGAGCATGAGAAGAAAGTGAATACAATCTAAACAGTGGCTTACCAATGGAAAATATCACCGATTTACTTCAGTCAAATATATTATAGAACAAAAATAATAACCTGGTGTATGTAAATTGTGAATTATTAATTCGAAATCAAAAATATTGACTCGACAATTGTTTCCATCCAATGGAGGATTTGCTTTAGATGAGTAGTTAGTAAACGTTATAGGTTATCAGTAAAACCAAAAAGTGATTTTACAAACGATCAGATCATTCACCATCAGATTACTCCTCCTGACAAAAATGGCAGCGAGTATAAACGTAACGTCCTAAAAACAACATATTGCACCAAGTAAAGTTACTTTAAGCTTTGGCTATTTTGTTCATACTCAGGTTATTTCACGTATCATCATTCTCAAGTAAATTGGCATGCGTACTTGATTTATGATTACAAATACACATGGATATTATGTTCGAGAAAATAAGGTGAATTACTAGTTGGGAAGATAATGAAAACATGCAACCCTACTATTTTTAATTTCGTCAGGCAAACTAAAACCATTTTAGACCTTTGAACATTATGTAACGAAAACTTTCTCCGCCGGAAAATCCGTACATGCAATATGTTATTACTTTGGTTACATAGTGATTTTGTATGATATGTGATGGATATCTAAGAGAACAATGAGTTTTAACGAAGGAAAAATGTCATGGCCGCTGAGGGAAACAATGGACTATATAATTTCTTTCATAGCTATGATATCGAATTACTGTAGAAGATATGATGGCATTAAACATAAATACATAAAATACGAAAGATTTCACTAAGGTTCTGTTCGATTTTACGCTTAATGAAAAGAAATATGTAAATATGTCAAACGAACTGCACGGACGTCAGTCCTTTTATATACATATCATGCATAAATTGTACAATACAAAACTCTAATTTCACAAGAAATCAAAAATAGTCCGGTGTAAGTTATAAATAACATTATCCTAAATGTTTACGTACATATATATGCTACAATATTGAGTTACTCAGACGTATGAATTTCTTGTTTTTACACGAATCAGTCCCTAATATTCGGTGTCCATAAGTTTAAGTTAGTCTGTCTAAATACCTTGGTTATAAAATTGCCCTTNTCCTAAAAATTCTTCTCCTCTAATTGTAAGATAATCACAAACATCAATTTAAGACAATACTTTTATCTATATTACATAATCAACATCAATATAAATATGTGAAAGAATAGAAAGGAATGTTGGAACTTTGGCCACCAAAAAGTCAGTATTTATGTTGTATAATTTATAACAAAATAATTCCGTCATAGTTATCAATAACCATGAACCCCATTGACTCAAATCGTAAAATATTAAGTATACCTTCAGCTCCCAGAGTACACTCGCTTCCTCTTTAAATCTTTAAATGGCTTGCAAATATCATTTCCTCTTATTAATTTTCTACGCGAGCCATTGAGCAACCGGTAAAGTATGTGTATCATAAACTACCAAAAGGAAACATGATGATATAAAGGAATATAAAATGAAATCACCCTAGATTTAATGACACCTTTTTATGAGCCATTAGACACGATAGTTTACTACAAAAAAATTCATTGACGGTTTCGTTTGTTCTCGTCAATGATGGGTGAAGCGACGCCGTCACTAATTTATGTTTCACATAGACCTCACATGGAACTTCAACCGACCGTTGCATTATCTTGATATTTGGAATCTGAGTCAGCAAAACTATTGCTCCCTAGAGTAATATTCATAACTTTCCTGCAAGGTCATCAATGCGGGGGCGTTTGTGACGGGAATTTATTTGAAATTATCTGCGAGGGTAACGGAAATCTGATTCGATTTATCTAATAAAACTTTCATCTCCGGTCAGCAGTTCTAAAGCAAAAGTTTCCGTAGACAGTCTCGTCGCCTAGGAAAGGAATTACAAATGAGTCAAACATATATTGGATGAAGATGAGCCTGCTTCGCTTTAGCTTTGTCTTGGAAAGTTTTTGCGACAATGTGAGGGGAATAAGGAAAACGTCTAAAGTTTTCGCAATTTTATTCAAGTTTTGCCGAAAAGCTCGAAAGCTTTGAACTTTGAGCCTTTAAGACATTACATTTAATATTTCGTTTTAAATTTACGTATCCCTACGTATTTGTTTGTATCCCTTTATTTAGAAACGAATATTGTTGACTGGAAAGTGCGGTGATGCTTTAATAATTTATTATGGCTCAATCATAATCTCTGCCTCCCCTCATATGTATGTATATGAATTAGTAATGTTGATGACGTATGGATTTTGGCTAAATTTTCCATAGTGGCTCAATCTTGGAACACCATAACTTGCACATTGTGCATACATTCTTTCAACACAGAAAAGTTTGGAACTTGGTAGAATAGATGATACTGACTTTCTCTAATGTCGAAATAAATCATGATTTCAAAACTAGCAAAGTATTTGGCTTACCCTTTATTTCATAGGAAATGCTGAAGTTTCCTAGCAATTAGGATGGGTTATACTTTCCCAGGTACTTCTTCCTGTAATAAACAAGTTCAATCAGAATGTATAGAAGCTGTACGATATTTTTCTAGTATGCGTGGGAGTGGAAGTCTTGAATAGAAAAAATAAAATTCCTTTGCGGATCTACTGACTGTAAGAACCAGTCATAATGACAAATGGTCACCTCCCCTAAAATTTGTTTACTAGTGGATTTACTGACAATGCTTTTTTGTCTGGAAGTTTCTAAGAGGTCATCAACTCTGTATGTCACTTGTTATTAGCGATAACTTAGGAAATAAAGGAATTGTCAACTTTTAGCTTTTTCTATTCAACCGTTCTAGAAGAGAAAACGTTCGTTGGTAATTTAGGGTTATTATATGTAGTTGACGTCAAATACATCAATAATTAAATCGGTAATTTTGGGTTCCACGAGTGACTCACATCTAGTTGTGCATAATAAAATCGTTATAAAATTAAAAATTCATGAGCTTAAGAATCGTTAAGCCATGACATTTGTAATCTGTAAACACGAAAGAAGTGAAGACTTAAAAGGTATAATAATGATTCTGATAAAGAAATCTTAATTAAAAGCTTGATTTCACTTTAACGAGAGAGACTTTCGAGATCATAATTTAAGTAACAGTTGCAATTTTTAGGCTTGAAGAAAACATACAAACCCTTAGTGTTTGCAAGAAAAATTGCGTTCAATCTTATTCTAGCTTTCTTTGATGATGATGACGACATATGCTACCTTTGGTTCCCTTAGTAAATATAATTGGACTCGTGCACATGTTCCAACATGAATCCTCAAAGAAGCGTGATCACGAGTAACGTGTTTCTCCATTTACTATACAGACTCATCTCTACACTTTCCACGTTTTTTACTCATCATTGTGCAATCACTTGAATAAAAGGAGCTTTTCTGAATCTACTAGCCAATTTGGTTCACTGCGTTTAGAGTTAGCCATTGTTATAACTTCCACATGGGTACATTTTGGTACAATGATAAATTCCCAGAAGTGAAAGTAAAAAGAGCAAAAAATTATATAGAGGTAAGTATATGGCATGCACTGCGAAGTAGAAAAAATGAATCGTTCATTAATGTGTCTGCATGGTGAACGGTATGCAAAACGCACTCGCTCTGCGGTGCCGTTGTTTCAACTTTCAATATATAGCCCACATACAAATCTGGTGAAAGTAAATGTAAAGTAGTTCAAATGAGAACATTGTTTCTTTTCTGTTTTATGATGTCTATTCATGTGATTTTATGTTTCCATTGAAGTTTCTATAGTATTTTATTGTAACAAAAATGTCATCGTTACCTGTGTTTACGTACGTTAAGTATTTTTGCGAGGAAAAGTTTCGCTGGAGATGTATAGATTCTCGACAAATTTAACACGAGGATTCATTTTAAATTATGCTTAAATATTCGCAATAACAGTTGTTATTTATGATTATGGAAGTTTAGCGTCAATCATGGGAACCTTTTCAATTTTCTTCAGAATTTGGTGTTTTCCAAGTGTCGTTGATTCGCTCCAATATTGTCGAATGTTTTTGATTCAGTAGCCAATCATTCTTACGAAACTTTGCTCATATCACTTAATCATTTGGCATGATCCACAGAGGCGTTTTCAGTTACCCGTCACTCTCTTTCCGTTTCAGTAAAACTATTTAATCAAAAGAGCAAATATGACTTCTTTTTCCTAGGACTCTATTTGCTCCATCCTACATATTTCACTGAATTTCCTGTTGGAGCTTATATACAAGTGCTCACGCTGACAAAACATGATTACCTAGCTCACTCTTTCAAAAACATAATTTTTTATGGAAAATTTGCCTTGCGAAAGGGCTTTCATTTGGATTGCTCAAAACTTGCAAACGATTCATATGAGATTGAGTAAATGTCAAACGACATCCTGCTGCAAGCCCCCACGCACGCATGGAGGTATGTGAACATGTACATACAACATCTTGTTAAACAACCTATCCAACCAAAACAATCAGCACTCACACAAAATCTTCATCGAACTGTACATGCAAGCTTCATAAATCAATAGTAACGAATAGAGTTGATTAGATTTGGAGGGAGCTTTGATACATAAACAAACATATCATTATTGATGGGAAAAGAACACCCTTTACTTTCACTTACTTTCTTTTCTTCTTTCTTTCATCATGTTACATTTAGATAACATTATTTAAGCTTTTCTTTGTTTCAGATTTCAAAGAGTGCCTCATTTTAAAAGTTTTTTTTTTAATATTTAAATTAAGCAGTTTTTATCTATCTCTTTATCCTTTTCACAGTTATTCAAATAAAGTTTGCTGTTCATTACCGCTCGAACTTTCAAGAAACCATTTTTCTTCATATTTTACTTGGTCGAATGTAATACACCAGCTGAAAATTGTACAAAATACCTGCAGTAATGTTCAATCAAAAGCAGAAAGTTTCATCTTGAGAAACAAGCGGTGTTCTGGGAATAATATTTGCAACAACGTCTTTGTTGAGATCAGAGTAATGTTATAGTTGTTATGTGGCATTATCAAAGCTTTTTTGTTAAGTCGAGCACACGTACACAAATTTGCTTTCTATTTTCCCCCTTCAGCCACAAGTTTTGCTGTGTTTTTGCTCAAGTAATTCTTTCTCTTTTATACTACTGCCAAAGAGTTTCCGAACGTAACCGAAAGATGATGAAAAGAATGGCAAAAGCATACACATTACATGTCAATTCATGAGGGTATTTGCAATATGTAAGCCGTAAAATGAAATGTTGTACTTTTCTCTACACAAAAGGCCCAACATATAAAGTGAAAGCAACAGGAGAAAGTTTTTTCCGTGAAGCACTGCAGGCACTAGAAGTTCGGCTTGAGCAACAGTTAAAAAGGCAGAGGAGCAGGTGAACCAAAAAAAGATAATATTAGGATATATTTGGACAGGTTCTGGATGCGTAAGGATTTTTCTCTCATGAGTGCATTTAGTATAGTCAGCATAATATTAACTCTAATACACTAAATTTCTTACTTCAATGGAAATTTGGCCAGTTATCAAGATATACATACTCCATTAAATTTTTATTTATATCTCTTGGAATTCATTTGGATTTTATGCTTTTTAACGGATTTTTAAGAACAGTTTATACTAAGCTAATAACAGCTAGCTGCACCTTCTTCGAAAAGCAAAACTGGTTCAAAGCGAGCTCGCAGGTTTTTTCTGCATTTCAAACTCACAATTCTACCTTGCCCTTTAAACGACCTGTGATGTGATCCACAAACCCACTCAAACAGTTTGTTTTGTTACACAGCCATGAATACCAATAAGATGAGATGGTAAAAGTGAGGAGAAAGTCTTCCGAAGAGCATATGCTGGCATAATTCATTCTCTTGAAAAATGTGTGCATGCATCACAACAAACATAGGCTACAAAGCTTAGTTCCAGGAATTTGATCAACTATTGACAAATTAGATTAGAGGTTACAACACGACAAAATGCAGGCTATTAGCTTTTTCTGGGTACGTATGGAAGAATAAGGTTATTCGAAGGTCTTCATATGTTCTCCTAAGTAGGTCACGTACAAAATGTTTTGAACTGCTGTTCATCTGCTGGTATACACCCTCGTCATATTCTGCCAGCTTGGTGGTAAACCCTAAACAAGATGCTTTACGATGCGACCTTAAGACCTACAATATGTGGCAAACCATATTGTATGCTTTCTACCCACTCGTATCTTATTCTCTTTATCAAAATTTAATTTAATTTTTGTTTTTGAACTTTTTCTTCCATTCTTTACTCATTACTCGTATTTTTTTTAAAATTATTCCCCTCATTTCAATTCCTAAATAGCACTTGTTTCATAAAATCCGTTGCCAAGTGAATGCTTCGTAAGAGTATTTCCAGCTAAACTTTCTCTAATTATAATAATTTACCCAACAAGGGAAGTACCTTCTAAGGTATTCGTACAACAAATTAAAAACAAGAAAAAACTATTTTATCAAATTAATAAGTTTCACTTACTTTTATACCAACCTCACTCGATTGATAAATTATGTTTCTAGATTTAAGCATTTAAGATGTTTAAAAGTACATTTAATCAGTTTCTTTCAATCAAGAGCAGTTACATGCATAAAACTATAGTCTGACATCTGATACACATAACATGTAATAAGCTTTGAACATTAATTTCGCGATAATTTAAAATCTAAGTAAGTATTCGTTGGAATCTTTTATTACTCCTCCACCTGATTTACATTTAACATGAAACCTTGTAGATTTTAATTGCAGTGTGGATATATAAGGACATTTAAGGAATGCTCACGTTAAGCATACTTAATTATGCACTTTGTCGTTATGAACAGTAGGCAAAAGCTTTCTCACATGTCACGAACAGCAACATTTTTGATTGGTTTTATGCCTAAACTTGCACTCAAAGAGGACACGCTATAAACCATTACGCTTACACCTGGTCCCAATAACTTGGCTCTATTTCGCCTTGAGAGGGAAAACCCGTAAATGTAACTCAACTTGTTGAAAAATGAACATACGTGATTGACATATTTGATGTTTGAAATTTAGGTGGTGCACTACTTTTTATGGATTCATGGCACGGCAAACGTTAAATCATATCAACATAATATTAGACGGTTGTGAATATAAAATTTAGTGTATTCACTCCAAAGTAAAATATTACATTCCCCTTGGCCGCCCATTTCTTGAATCAGAAATCGATACAGAAAACAGTACTCTGGAAAATTATTCCGGAAGAAAAGCAAGCTTTCTTCTTACGTAGTAAAAGCAGCTTATTTACGGAGGAAAAGCATTTACTTAATCTATAAGCCTCCGTAAGAAGCCTTTAGGTGCTTCCAGTTAGCAGAAATGGAGTGCCTTCAAACTCCAGTACAAAGCACAATACACGTGGGAAAATAAGGAAAGTCTTTCTGGAATTCAAATTGATTTTGAGCTGATAACTGGCTTGAACTTGAACTCATCAGCTACCTCCTCGTTTTATAAAATTGGATATAAGGATATATGAAAAAGGATTGTTAGACTAGAAGGTTCTCCTCATTACCACAGGGAGCATGGTACTTAGATATGCAGTTTGGGTTTATTCCATAAATTCAACGTGACATATTATCACAACATGAACCAACTTGCGAACATTTGCAACACAAGCTTGTTAAGAATAGAGAACCAATGACCTTGTAGAAACGTTTTTAAGGTTTTGCTCGTTTTTACCTTTCTCCTTGGCATTTGTCAGTAAGTATCAAAGTCTAAACTTATTGACATTTTCTGAGTAAATAACTCAATTCTTTTCGTTCAGTAAGAATTTACCTATTATTGCGCATTTATTATGGGACACGCAACACGTAAACAATTGACAAGCTAAAATGATGAGGCATGTACCGAGTACTGCGAGCATCGTCAAAATGATAATGAATAGTTATAGCAAGTACCGTACATATTTTAAAAGCTCTGCTATAGTTACGTAACTCAGTAACAAAGTGTGCTTTGCTAATTGCTAGTTCCTAGAGCATTTATCCGAATCAAAATCATTTACATTATTTCGTCTTCTCCTTTGGGCAAGCTTAAGCTTCATTCATCCACATGGAAAATATACGTAGGCATGGAATTGACAGCTTACTTTGGCATTACCAAAACCACATGAATAGCCTGTATTACAAAAGTTATTACCTAATTTCGTATAAACTCTAACGGTACATTTTCCTCAATTTTGAGCATAATATTTACAAACTTTCTCTCTTGATATTAGCCACCATCACCGACACCACTTTTGCCATTTCCCGTAGCTCATATGTTAAACATTAATCCTTGAGTGAGTGAAAAGCTTACTGTTAAGCACAATAAACATGCCCAAGCCTACTCAAGAAAATATGATGTTTTTTACTTACACTTACTACTTATAATTTTGTTCAATTCCTCCTTTAAACAAAAACAAATATAAAATTCGTGGTATATGCAGACGATGGCCTACTCTTCCTCGTGTTTTAAGCTGGATCAACTATGTATTTTCGTTAAGTTCGGTTGAGTAAGGTGCCAAAGCCATGCCACGCGTTGGTGATGAATATAACCCACACCATTTGCATTCGCTTCACATGTGCCAACACACCTACTCTGACTAGACCATCAGAGGATTGTCTGAAAGGAATTGTTTCAAAGTTTGAAGCACCCTATGGCGTTGACATAGGCATACGAAGGATTTGTGGCAATTTTCTGCGCCAAAGACCTTACATAAAACGATAAAGTCTTTCTATACTTTCCTAAGCTTTTCACTCTTTCGTCATCCATTGAAGAAGCTTTAAAAAGGCTTAGAAGATGTGGTTCTACCCACAAATCCTACAGGAGTTTAGGCTATCATTGTTAATTGACTTGGGTGACATGACATGACACCTTTAAACTGTAAAAGGGCCTGCCTACTATAAGTGTCACATGAAAGGTTTAATAAGCTCTTTGAATATACTGAAGCCTATTTATTCCCTGTTTTTCATACGGATTTTTCTTAGTACTTTCTCAAAATGTTGACCTTGACTTGTTCACATTTTTCCTAGCTATTTTACAAACTAAATATGCAAATTGAATCGAAATCACGAAGCATTCCTCCTTTCCTCCAAAGTTTTTTTTTCGGTACGAGAAGCATTCATCCTTGCAAGTCAAGCAAGACCTAAACTGTTACTCTGTGCCAACATTTTTAATATATGCTTTCTGATTGCGTGAACGAATGAGCGTAATCTATTCCAAGTTGGAACGCTTTAAAAAATGCTCATGTCAAAACCCGGCTAATTCAGTCAATGAAAGACAACTGTTAAGTTATTTTACTACTACTCACTCACTCACACCAGGGGAAAAAACCCTGTGCAGTTGGCAAAAAATAAGTTTATGTTATCTATTTATAAATCATTTTTAATGGAAGTGTTACATGCAAAATACTCACGTACTCTGTTTGAAAAATTTCCTGACAACTTATTCCAACTGCAATACAACAAGCATTGAACCTTACTCAGTCAAACTTTGTACTAGTTTTATTGTTTCTGGCAAATTTTTTCGCGTAAATTACAAATAAAGAAAATTTTATTCTTCATCCAGAACAATTTTGAAAACAATCAGATTGCATCAAATAGTCCAACAGAAAAATAATTTATGAGTGTTGGAAATTTTTGTAAGAAGGTAAAATACTACCCAGAAACTACTCATCTTGTAAAATTCACAGGTAAAGAACCTAATCTGGCTTATTTTTTTAAATCTTCATAAATCTTAACGCTAGTGAAATTCAGTCGTTTGCCAAAACACAATATTGACTCCATGCTAAAGCTTAATGAATGAATTTTATTTTCCACTTAGGAAAACTAAAAAATGGAATAGATATATTTATGCTTATGCATAAACCTAACAGTTTTTACTACACAATATTTTTGCCTTACTTTACTTGAGTACTTGATCTTGATACATCGGCATTCAAGTGGGAGTGAAAAAAAGGAAAGAGTGCGACAATTTTTTTTTCTCTCTGTTCACTTGTGACATGCAATTTCAGTATTTTATGCCACATGGCATACTAATTTGAGGTGAATGCTTGGTAAAAAGTCAAGCTAGTGGGATGACTTAAGAAATTATACCATTTCTTCTTGGAACTCTGCTGTGCGGAGTAGTTGAGTAATTGAATTTAGCGAGCTTTTAAAACGGCGAATATTTTTCTAAATCTTTTTTATTTATGGGTGTAACTGAACTCTGCTGTGCGGAGTAGTTGAGTAATTGAATTTAGCGAGCTTGTAAAACGGCGAATATTTTTCTAAATCTTTTTTATTTATGGGTGTAACTTATACACTTGTCACTCCTACGTGCATTGGAAGCATCAGAGGCACGAAGTAATTTTCATTCCCTCCATATACACTTTTTCTTTCTTTGTTGGCTTCAGTTTTTGATACAGACATGTGTGACAAGACGACACTTTCTCTTCATAATGGCATGCATAATGATGATACAACTTGGCCAATCCCACACAGTTAAACGCATCGATGATTAAGAATGATGAGGTTGGAGGAATGCATGCGTGGAAACGATAAGCATGGGGTACTACAGGACAAATACCTTTTAATGAATGTTCTCAGAAGTCCTTGTATGTTTTGAGTGGGGGGATGTGAGTCGCGACAGATAAGTAAGTCAAATGGCACAAAGCATTATGACTAGATGGTTAAATAAAGCTTTAAATTACTATTAATTTTGTGTATCATTAACTCAACATTTCTAAACCTGATGAATGATGATTGTTTACGTGGAGTTGGAAGTAAAGAAAAATGTAGGGAAAAAATGCCGTTGGCTTGTGGCTCATAAACAGAAAATGTTTTTAGAATACTTCTTGGCTTTAGTTTGATTCAGTTCTTGGAAAGGTAATTTTTTACTAGAGTTTCACCGAACACAGCATCATGTTTTCGTGTGAAATTCCTTAGGGATAAGGGGAAAACAGCAGGAAACAAGGAGAAGCAGATGTTTTAACGCAGGCATGAAACTATGCGAATGCATATTTCGATATAGAGCCAAAAACGTAGGCACACAGATGTAAAACGACATTTCATTCTCTTTTTTCGTGTTTGTCTTCGTCAAAAACTTTTCCCTTTTGTCTATTGTTGGTTTAGCGAAAACAAATCTGCTCTTTGATGAACAAAAGGCCCTAAAGCATCAAGAATTACTTCAAGATTTTGTAACTCGGGTATTTCTGCTAATACACTTTTACAATATGGCTTTTTAATAATGGTCTTTAGCTGTAATTACTGAATCTTGTATTCTAATGACGTAAATACTTGTAGCGTGTCTTTCTTGCTCTACATAAGATAACTACTCAGTTTAGCTGTGTTGGTTATCTAATCCATGGAATGGTTCTATGATAACCGTGACATGTAGGTGAAATGCTAAACATTTTATTTGAATCATGCAATACATTCCCAACTCATGACCGAACACATGCAAATAATAACATTTTTCAACTTATCCTTATCCAACTTTTACTACTCCTTCCGATTTCTACTTGTTTTTATCCTATTTTCCCGTATATTTCTTTGTCTCTGAAAGTAAGCTAAATTTTTTTCCAAAAAATTTCTTGCTTTGCCACAGTGTAATGAACTTTCGAAAAGGAAACTTTTCAATGAAACCGATGGAATAATTTATCTACGGAAGATGTGCATTTTTCATGAAATGAAGAAAACTATCTAATTCACTTAAGGGTGGAAAGCATTCTTTAAATTTCTCAAGGATATTGACA
>JAANSQ010000857.1:0-18578 GCA_036850885.1 Lepidocyrtinus dapeste | reverse complement strand
ATTAAACCTTACTTTAGCTCCCACCTAATAATATCAGTCACCTTTCATATACTCTTTGTCGAAAAGGAATGAAACTCTGTGAATAAATAGCTGAATGTAAGACCTTTTAACATGTAAAAATAATTTAACAAATAGGAACATACCTTTGTAGTGATCAAATTTCCGTTCGGGAACACAACAGATTTTCTCTTCCCTGCCCGCTCGAGGTTTTAATAACTACTGGCAAATTCTAAAACAATACGGCTAGTGAATCCAAAATGCATGAGTTGAACCGTTTGCAAATTTAAATACAATGCCTTTCGTATTATGCTATATACACACATTATTAAATGACCTTAACCTTATACTTGATTCGATCACTACAGGTTGGCAGCGATTCCACTTTTGTTTGAGATTCTCATTTTACTTTTATTTGCCGGCATACCATGAAACAACAAGTGAATATATGTAATCATAGCATGTCCCGAAATGCTCTTGGCTAGAAATTCAAGCTTCCTTTTTGAAGATTTAATATAAATTCAAAAGTCAAGCATATTTTATGAGCAGAGATATTTGTAAGGTAAATTTAGTTTCATAAGTAGTTATCCAATTTGCCTAGCGTGCTCATAAAATTTGCTTAATAATATTGTTTAGCCATTAAGTCTGAACGGATGACTCAAAGTTGGTTTGCAAAATTACCAAATCTTCAAAGCATGCAATCCATTTTAGACAATGCTGGAAACTATTGTATTAGAGTTGTAATACCTAGTCATAGTATCTGAATATGGATGAACACGAAACAAAAATTGCGGAAGGAAAGTTTCGTTTGGCAAAGATATTGTATGAGTTTGTCGTTTCGTTAGATTTTCATTAATTAGAGGATTTTGTCACCAGCATGCATGTTAATTTCCTATTTTCACGGAAATTAAAACAGGATGAACTTAGCCTATTTACCTCATACATTCTATATATCTATTCTTCCATTCTTGAATCATTTAATACGAGTGTGTATATTGAATGAAACGTAGTGTAAATGTGAAAGCAAATGCCTCTTAAAAAGATTGGCATCAATAGACTACATGGACCACTAGTGTCATGCTGATTTTTACAGGAGATTATTTTTAGATTGAGTTGAAGCTCGAGAAATATGGTTCATGAACAGCCAGGATATATGTGAAATGGTATACAAAAACAATACTTCTGATCATGGTTAGTCACACTATATTCATCTTTATCACGAATCTTTTTTAATTATTCTTGAAAATAAAAGTCTTTCAGTGAAAGAGAAGATAGGGGTGTAGAAATGTGGATGAAATATTAAAATCATGTATGGAAGAAAGCCAAACACAATACAATGTGTGGCCACTTTATTAGCATTAATTAAGAAACATACAAGACACCACTTCTGCTAAGAAAACTGACAGTAACATACATAGATGCTCAAGTTGATGTACTGGAATTATATATTTATATTTTCAGGTGTTTATGTGTTCGGTAATCGGGGAATTCAAGAATAGGCAATTATTTTTCCGCAAACGTAATGTATTTATGTAATGAAGCAATGATGAATGATTGTTGTGAACCCAGCTAAGCCTCAACATTGATTCAGAGCTTGGTCAAGGTCGGTCACAAGGTCATCTATTGATTCTAGTCCGACTGAGAGTCTAATGAAAGTTTCAGTGATACCAAGCTCGGCTCGAAGTTCTTCTGGGACGCCTGCATGCGTCATAGAGAATCTAAAAGTCAAGAAATTATATATACATGTATAAATGATTGAAGCCATAATTTTAAATATTAAGAATAAATTTTAAAATGTCCTAACGGTGTCTCTGCCAAACTTTCATAGCCTCCCAAGCTTTCTGCCAGGCAGAAAACTTTCAGATTTTGTAGAAACTTTGTAGAACACCCGCTACCAGGCTTAAGGTAAAATGAAATTAAGCCAGAATGTCCAGAACATTGTCTTAAAGCCAGTTTATGTTGCGGGTGATTAGGAAGACCTGGATGCAGAACTTTTTCAACCTTGGGATGGCCCGAGAGAAACTTTGCAACGTCGAATGCATTCTTCATGTGTAAAGGCATGCGAACATGTAACGTTTTCAAACTCCTCAATACCATGTAACAATCGAATGGTGATGGTACAGCTCCTAAGGCTAAAGGGGAAAATTAAATAAAGTATGTCTATGACCTCCATTTTAGATAATATTATGTTTTAATTGGTTGGAAAGCAACTTAAAGTAAAAGGTTATGATCGCGCTNCGCTTATTTCATCCCTAGAGGTTATAACGGCTCCCATTAACACGTCAGAATGCCCATTAACAAATTTGGTGAGAGAGTAAACAACCATATCTGCTCCAAAGTTTAAAGGACGCTAAGACAGCAATTTTTCGAGCAGTTTAGCGGATTAAGATTTCGGAATTTTTATTAGAAGATTAAATGTATTTATCTTTACCTGAAAATATGAAGTGAGGAACGTGTTATCAACTGCCACAATAATGTTATTTGAAAACTCGTGGGCTAATTTCGAGATGTTAGCAATATCGACAACCTTTAATGTTGGATTGGTAGGAGTTTCGATCCAAATGAGCTGAAAAGTTATGAAAGGAAAAACTTTTACTCCAAATGACATGATAAGAGTTTGATTTGATTTTTTGTGAACGTTTAGTTTAAACTTTACTCTAGTCTTTTCATTCAGAGCCTTCTTAAATTTTTCAGCATTGGTCAGATCCACGAAGTCTGTAATAAGATTTGCAGATTTTGCCATTTGCCTAGATCGACGTTATTAAAGTTGACAAGAATATGCGAATTATTTATTAGACTAAAAAGGCATTGGCAAAAAATAGTTTAAAGTATTTTTCATGTTTATGATTGCCTGTATAAACGTCCAGTACCGCCATAGACATCATCCATGCAAATAACGTGGTCACCACTATTAAGCATTGATATTACCGTTGTCGTTGCAGCAAGTCCAGACGAAAATACATACCCTTTTAAAAATAAAAAGGTTAAAGGTTAAATAATTATTAAATACACATATATATTGTTTTTTACCGTATTTTGCTTTATCTAAAGCTGCAAGGGTAGTTTCCAGAATTTTTCTAGTTGGATTTCCGCTTCTTGTGTAGTCAAAGCCCTATTTATTGATGAAGTCAAGATAAATTCATACTTACGTCAACCAAGAATCTTTCATGTTTTTGTAATCCCATGCTTAATATTGATGATTATCAATCAAATTAAAACTGACTCGATGTTGTGATGGTCCATCTTGTTCAAATGTGGTAGAAAGTGAAATCGGCGGGACAACTGGCGAATATGTTTGGTCTAACGGTTTATATCCGGAGTGAATAGCAATAGAAGCAAACCCACGATCCTCCGGTAGCCACTCAGGGCTAACGCCATTTAAAGTCGATTCAAGTTGTTCATTTCGGCTGGCCATGTTGAATAAAAAATACTTTTGCGTCTAGAGTCTTTAAATGGCAATCTCTTTTCAACACCAAATCTAATTATGAATGACCTTTTATGACAGCAGAACATTAGCGACTGACTAGATTTCAAGTCTTGGAATCCAAGATGGGTCCGGATTATTTCTTCACAAGGAACCCATTGTGTAGCCCACTTCTACGAATTGGAGACATGGATTTTTTTTACCTTACTTATGCAAGCATTCATTTTGCTAGCATTTATTTTTTTGCTAGTCCGGATCTGCAAAAGTACATTTACGAACATACAGTGTTATAAAGAAAGGTACCTATTTCTATTTTATTGTAAATATAATTAATTTAAGAAGATAATCCTTTAAAGGTTTTACGAAAGCAAAAATTTTATTCGGCCTGAGAGAGTCTAGGATTTCAACTACAGCGGTGTGTCTGCATGCTGCGATACAAAAAGGTATTTACTAATTTTGCTTTAAATTGACAAATTGCCTTCATTTCGTTACTAACAGCCCTTTGATGGAACAGAACTCAAACGCAAACAGACTTTTGTAATTCCTTTGCAGGAGCAGATGGAACGAATAAAAAAGCTTAACATAATAATTGAAGCATATTTTGTTAAGAAAATATCCAATCTCTTAATCTAGGATTTTAATATCTAATGGTTGTATAATTTGCTGATTCAAAGATTCCAAAACTTTTATTATGACATGCATTTGCTGACACGATCGTTAAGTTTTTTAAGGCTACATTCTGTATGGAGTCTAAACATAAAACTGTGAAGGATAGGCATATGCATAAATGAATCATACAACTAGTTTCATTCATACAAGGAGAGAGAGTGGATTAATTTTAATTATTTGATTCATCTGCACAAGTTGTTATTTTGCATTTGTTTTGGTTATGGTTTGGAAACTAGTTGAAAATCTCTCCCATAAAAAGGCATCACCATAAAAAAGTCAAAAGTAATCTAATCTGCTGGAGAGTTGATACTTTCCATTCATTCGCTCTCAATTCCATTCATTCAAATAAGATATATCCATGAAAAAATGACGCTTTTCTATAGTACGTACTACATTAATATCAAACTTCAGATTCTGCTGAAGCTGTGCTCAAATTAACAGGAAAACTTTTTGTGTATGATCGGTGGGCAAATTTTTCCTTCACGAAAATACACGAATACTTGCAACAGCCAGAGGAGAATGTGCCGAAAGTATGTAACCACTCGCACGTTGTTCTCACTCATAAAGCATCCGTAGTTTGCAGAAATTTTTGGATAATAATCGACAAAACATCCGGTTAAGACGAGCCCGGGCATTCCATCATAGTTTTTAAAAAGTATTCTTCTGAATCATAAGAAGATACATGACCTCGAATATTCCGTTTAAGCCGTTATATTAAATACGCTACACCTGCTTATTTTACGAAGCTGAGTAAAAGTTGTCTTTAGCAGGTGCGTTTCCAATAATACATAGTTTTAACGCAGGTGTTTTATGTACAAAATGGTTTTCAGAATTCAATGCCTAGAGGTTCTGTATCCTGTATTATAGACAGTTGAACGTACCAGTGATTTTCCCCAGTGAATCAAGTCCTAAGTTGGATGTGGATGCCATATATTTGTCCTTGTACAATAATGCGATTGATCTAGTTTTCACTTAAACAATCTGAAGGCAAGAGGAGTCTTTTAGGCAGCTACAAAGCTACATACACACCTTGATTTATTCCGCAAAAATTAATGGTACAACAGTCTCTTGTCAGTTCATATTACTTGCTTCAGATCAGTTTCTGTTTCATTGGAGAGATTTAAAATGGATAATGCAAACTTCAAACCTCCATTTTTAATTGGAGTTGCTGGCGGAACAGCATCGGGAAAGGTATAGAATTGCATCAATTGAAACTTATGAATAATTTGAGCGTAAAATAAATGTTCTATTGATTCCTTTTCCTTTGTAGTCCACTGTTTGCCAGAAAATTATGGAGCAACTTGGACAAACTGAACTATCATATAGCCAGCGAGTTGTCACGATCGCGCAGGACTCGTTTTACAAACAACTTTCCCCGGATGAGGCTAAACGAGCCGCAAAGGGACTTTATGATTTTGATCATCCCAGTAAGTTCTATTTATAATTCAAGTATATAGTTGCATATATGCATATTTATGCACTTCAATATGATTCCTTAGAAAAACTATTCAGGATCAAACTTTTCTTTTAGATGCGTTGGACATTGATCTGATTGAACAGACATTGCAAGATGTGCTTGAGGGACGGAAAGCGGAGGTTCCAAAATACAATTACATATCCAATTCCAGGGTGGAAGGAGAGTTTGAAACGGTATACCCCGCAGATGTAGTATTATTTGAAGGAATTTTGGCTTTCTACTTCCCCTCTGTGCGCAATATGTTTCACATGAAACTGTTTGTCGATACCGATCCTGACACAAGGCTAGCTAGACGAGGTAAATTTCATTAAATCCTTACTTTTTCTCAACTGAATATTGTACTTTTTTTTAAACTCTACGGCTTTCCTTTTATTTTAGTGGTACGAGATGTGAAAGAAAGGGATCGTGATCTTGACACAGTCCTTAATCAGTATATGAAGTTCGTCAAGCCTGCCTTTGAGGAGTTTTGTCTTCCGGTACAAAAAATCAATTTACTCTAAAAGAAAATAATATTGAAAATATATACTAATATTGATTTTTACAAATAAATAGACAAAGAAATTTGCTGATGTGATCATACCCCGTGGAGCAGACAATACAGGTAGGAAAATGCTTAAATTTCCTAAACTCTGCAGTAACAAGCATGCAATAATGTACTTTTATTAGTAATCGTCCATATGCAAACCAGTAACTTTTGTGCTTACTACTTTTTCCAGTTGCGATTTCATTGATTGTCCAACACATCAAAGATCTACTAATACATAGGAACCTTAACGGAGAAGAATGCCCTCAAGAGGAAAAACTTTCCAACAAAAAAGGAAAAGAACTTCTCTCCCGCCCCCATTAGAACAAAGCCAAAAAAAGGATTGGTTTTATCTTAATTAAACAGCTAGCCTTTAAAATCCACACGACAGAACTTCTATTAAGACAGGGAAAGATAAAGAAATTATGCGGTTAGGTTTGTTTTGAAAAACAAATTTCATTTTCGAACAATATAATTACTTAATTAGTGATACCTTAAGTTTAAAAGTGATTTGATAGTTTTTAATTTATGTTACATCACTGTATTTAATTTTGGCAAGGTTTATTTATATCTCACTCCGACAATAATGAAAGACACGCATGTAAAAAACCTAAAGTGTCATAAAATGCTTCAAGCCATGTTTTTTCTGTATGTGATTTCAGGTTGCAAAGAAGCCATAGGTTTACGCTAAAAATATTATTACTATTTAGAGAAGGATTGTTAACGAAAAACATTGCAAGGAAATAAATTTTTAATTCAGTTTAACAATATGAGCAGATAAACCAACCATTGATATTTCTATTTCACATAATAAATTGCTTGAAAAATGCAAAGATGAAAATAGACCCACTTTCAATTTCCCGTTTGAAGGTGAATACATACTAACAGAAAATGAATATATGAAAGTTTATGAAAATATATATATACATAAATAAAACTATGAACAGTTTATTGTCTACACTTTTCTCATGCTGTGATACATAAAATATTTGGTTTAAATTAATTAGATTTTATGTGAGATGATGAATTTTAAAACGTCGGTGACTAATTGCTAAAGAATGTAGATCGGTATACTACCAACACGTGTCAATGTCAATATTTCACTAACATAATAAGCGAGTATTTACAATTTTTGTTATTAGATCAGCTATCTGAGGTCAGTCAATTAAGCATTATTTCGCTGAATAAGTGCTGTTTCGCGAAAACTCTTTTGGTACTTTTTACACTTAAGTCAATTAAGAGTTTTTAAAAATGTGCCAACAAATGCACTCATTTTAGCTTGGACTTCGGACATTTACGAATCCTTCTGCAAATGGTACCCCCGTTTGAGGCACGCGTTTTTGGTAATCGGCATAATCCGCAAAAAATGATAGAAGAAAAGCTTCTTCGTAGTAAATTCGATTTTGAAAAAACCTAAATTAATGAAATAGATAATCTTTATTTTTAACTCTCTGGAAAGAAATCAACTTGAAAAAAAATATTAATACAGAATTACCTTGTACTTGCAAAGGCATAACCCACAAAGCAAACAGGATTTGCCAGTATAACTTGAGTTCCTACAGACCACCAAAACCAACCAGCATAACCTGGGTGACGGCAAAAACTGTACAACCCATGTGTTATCAACACATGTCCTTCGACTTTCTTTTCTCTCACCAAGTGAGTGAAGTTACTCCATGCGTTTAACATTGCCCCTTTTCGAAGCATTTCTCCCAGGAAGCATACTGTTGAACCCACGATAATTAGTGGTTGTATTTGTTTCAACCCTATCATCATAGTAAATAAAAGAGTTATCGCGTAAGAATAATTCTAATAACTTCAAATTGAAAATAGAGAAAGAACTTACCTGGAAAGAAATAAACTTCCACAAAAAATTCTAATACACTAGCTAAAGCAGCGATTCCATATTCCGTACTATGGTTTAATAGAAAAGAATCCAAAGATGTGGTTTCTGGATTTATGAGAGCGGTCGTTAAAAATTCGGAGTAGTGAAAGAATGCTAGTACGCTGCAATAAATACCAAAAGAGTAATATTCACTGCAGTGTTCATATATTAGGACTCCGGCAGCGAAACCCCAGCCCAAGAAAAACGCTCTGAGCCGAACCTTTCAAACAATGGCAAAAATTTAGATTAAACTGTCATCTACATATTTTGCTGAAAAAAAACATGCTACTCTTCCATAGACCAGTACCTGTGCAGATGTCATTGGCTTATTTGCTGGCAGCCTAGTCACTTCATTAGAGAATACATAGCGGGATAATAGTGCCCCAACTACTCCAAACAAAATCACATCTATAATTAAGTATGGAGTTAGCCGAGCAACTCGAGCAAAAACGGCTAAACTGCAGCCCCAGATAAACCCCTGAACACTCGTAAACCCAAATTCGTGCATTTTTAAAAAAATATTGAAAACAACAAAATTTTCGCTGTAACAAATATCTCAAGAGAAGTTTATTAAGCTTGCTGCTTTGAGTTTCTGCGGTTAATCCATGAATCTAATTAGTAATTACCAATTACTATCACCACAACCCATAAAACTTCCAGTTTTCATCATTGACTTCCTACTATATCGATCGGTCAGTAATATAACTACTTTGTGCAGATATTTTTTCTAGATTTTCCCCTGTGTGATAGTGACGTCATGCAGTTTCGAACCGATTTTCAGATACAACTCCATTAGTGGCGTTATCATGCATGAAGAGATTAAAGCGAGAGATGACATAAATAATGACACTTGTCTTGTATTCATTACTTAATTTCTGCAACACACTTCCACATTCAGCTGCAATTTATTGGGGCTTTATTTCGTTAAATATAAAATGTACTAATGTACATTAAATCACAAAAACTAGTATCATTACATGATGATTTAATTACATTTAATAGTGCATATTTGCTTGCTGTTACTTACTTAGGTGAGGGTTAAGAAGATATACAAGCCCGCAGAATTTTTGCTTTCTTTTTCACTCTATGGTTGTGAGAGTAGCTTTGCATTTTTTCGTTTCGCTGACTCACTTATTCAGTATCGTAGACGTATTTATGTATTGTAAATACAATTGCTGATTTTGTTTGTCATGTTGTCACTTGTACGTACGTATTAACTAGCTTAGAAAAGAAAAGGTTATAGTTAGTTTAAATAGGACATTTCATAGTTAAAATTATTAAGCATTGGTGAAATTGACAAAAGTTTCTTCAAGTTTAAAGGAAAGGAATCTTGGTCTTTGAGAGCAAAAGTAAGCGTTCATTTTTGCTGATCTTCTTGATCATCTGGTTAAAGCTAAATCTGGTACATATTTTAATTTTAACCAGAACAATTTTTTTACTCACCGTTAATGTATACTTCATCTAATTTGTTTTTTTTTTTTGTCAAAAATTAAAACATCAGCTGAAATGGGAAGTCTTCAAGAAGCCATTAGGTTGAGGCAACAACTCGTTGCAGAATGGAAGGCTGGAAGAAACCCAAATTTAGACAAATGCGGAGAACTTCTTAATAGGTTGAAGGTGAGTTCAATCTAGTACTTTTACTTTACAAGGTTTAGGACTAAACGTTGTAAATTATAAATTACGTTTTACTTGTTTAATGTTTGCAGATTGTTTTAACAAATCTAACTTTCCTTCCTGAGTCAACCGGAAAGACATCCAAGGAGGATCTGCTAATCGCCCGGGATGTTTTGGAGATTGGTGCCTTCTGGAGTATTGCGAAGAGAGATATTCCCTCCTTCGAACGCTATATGGCCCAATTGAAGTGCTATTATCTGGACTTCAAGTAATTAAGTTTTAAAACAAAACACCGAGTCCCAAGCATAAGGATTTGAAGTATCCGTTGTTCATTACTGTAATTATTTAGAGATGAATTACCGGAATCATCTTACAAATGCGAACTCCTCGGATTGAACTTGCTCTGTCTTTTGAGCCAAAACCGTGTAGCTGAATTTCACACTGAATTGGAATTATTTGCTCATCCTGACCTACACGTTTTGGAGAATGTTTACATCAAGCATGCCGTGTCAATGGAGCAATATTTGATGGAGGGCCGTTACAATAAAGTGAGTTTATTGTATGCAGATGCTCGGATTTGGATTCTTAGCATATTCAATTCCAGACTTTTGTTTTAAATATCTTGTTTTCTTTGCAGATTTTCCTGGCCAAGCGCTTAGTTCCGGCAGAAGCGTACAACTTCTTTATCGACATCTTACTAGATACCATTCGGGATGAGATTGCAGCATGCGTGGAAAAGTCCTATAGTAAACTAAACGCAGATGCCGCAGCTAAAGTGCTGAACGTTAATGGGACGCAGTTAAATGCTTATGCAACAAAGGTCAGTTAAATTAAAGTAAAATGATGAATTCATAAAGAGTTATCTATAATTGAAATTCTTGTTTTTTTCTAGCGCGGATGGGTTCTTGGAAAGGATAAACATTATTACTTTAGTACCGAGGAAAAACTAGACGACCGGATTCCGTCTTACGAACTGGCCAAAGATTCGATAGAATATGCCAAGGAGCTTGAAATGATTGTTTAAAAACTGGAAAATATATTTATTTCATTATCTCATTTAGATGCTTGTAAAACTATTTAAGCCCATGTTCGCGCGTTTTTTTTTTTGGAAAATTTTATTACTCACTCCAAGTCCAAACATTTACTTTCCCTGTAATTTTGTAATTCGAAACTATGTAAATAAAAGTATTTAATACACAGTTTCTTCAGTATATATAAAAGCAACATCTAGTCATCAAGTTACCCATTCCTTTCTTTATAATATTTCTCATTTTAATTTCCTAATTTAGAGTCGTTTTTGTATTCCATTGATTGGAAAATAGGAATTAATCTTTTTTCCTTGTTTTTTTCTACATAAGATGATTTGGAGATAAGTGAATCGTGTCGCAATCAGCCCCAATACTAACCATTTCTAAAATTTTATTTCATCTACTGAATTGAAATGCCTGCATAAAAAGTTTTTCTTTTCTTCGTATTCATTGTTTTTCCATGCATGTATTTTCCATTTTTCCTGGACCTGCATGGACGCTTGGATTTTAAGGTTTTACCCACCCGTGAGGCAAAGTAGAAGAGTAGAGTAGAATAGGAGAATGAAGAAAATATACTTTTACACGAATGCATGCATGCTATGTATTAGTAGGTAGTGGTAGTAGGCGAGAAAACCGTGTAAAAGTAAAGCTTGTTTTTTATTCATTGCTCTTTGTAATACGCTCCTCGTCGTCGGTCTACCTTTTTTTACTTTTCTTTCATCATTTTCATCATCGTCATCATCCAACCTTCAGTTGGCGCTTTTTGCTTGTCTTTACAAGTCGCATTTTTCCTGATTGCGTCCCAGTAGCATTTTATTTCGGAACATTAACTGTTGAATTAATGGGATATGACAAGTGCTCCAGACAGAATTATTCAGTGGAAAGCTCACAAGTACAGAATTTAAAGAAGTGACAAAACGGCCTTTATAAAATATTCTCAGATAAGAACAAACTTTGTCTCTGCCGGTGGCAATATTAGTTTAAATGTTAAAGTTGCAACCTCATAGTTAATCTAACTGAAAGAGTTACATAAAAGTCATAACCACAAGTTCACCAAGTGTTATTGTCGTTTGTTGGGTTGAAGTTGGTAAATAAAAATGGGAGCTTATTTATCTGAACCCATTACGAACAAGGAGTCTGAACATGGGGAAGGAAATAACATAAAATTTGGTGCATGTTCCATGCAAGGATGGCGTGCTTCTCAAGAGGTAAATTCTTTATTGCGAAATAAGTATGTAAGATGATGTTTGTCTTGAGACTAGGTTGAATGTTAATTAATTTTTTTTCAGGATGCTCACAATTGCGTGGCAAGTTATGATGAAAACGCGTCACTTTTTGCAGTCTATGATGGACATGGTGGAGCAGAGGTGGCTATTTACCTTTCTCGTCATTTACCTGAGGTTTTGAAAAACTGCGAATCTTACAAAAATGGAGAGTTTATCAAAGCCTTGGAAGAGTGCTACCTGAAAATAGATGAAAGTATAAAAACTCCGGAAGTACAGAAAGAGATTCAGCAGATCGCCAAGCGTTGCACGGGGGGTGAAGCAGCAGCGGATTACGAGGAAGAAAACGTTGGAGCTTTGTATGAAGAAGCAACAATGCCGCTAGATAAATTGGTTGCCAAATACCGGTCTGGATCCGGTGGGAACAATAAGGAAAATAATACAGAGGTAGATGCCGACTGTAAACCAGGCTCTTCTAAGTCAATGTCTCCAGCAGGCTCATCATCATCGTCCTCTTCTTCGGGAGCAGGAGCAAGTTCTTCAAAGTCTGTCACTGAAGCCAAAGCAGTTCCTGCCGGATCTAGTTCCCCTGCAAATTCGAAAAGTTGTGTCTCATCGTCAGAAACTAAAAGCACAGTAAACGGAGAAAGTAAGGAAACTCCAGGAATCGGGCCTGCTGACTCCTCATCATCTTCTGCAGATATCAAACTCACAAAGACTGATCCGAAGGAAAATGAAGATAAAGCGGATTCAAGTATTGAACTCATTGTTCAAGGGACAAAAATTGAATTGAAGAATGAGAAAGGTAGCGGAAGCAATGATGCCGAAATTGGTTCATCCACCTCTTTGCCCAGTGAAGCATTAGAATCAAAAGGTCGCCCTTCAAAAGAAATCAATGGAACTATCACTGAAAATGGTGACAAGGAAAGTAAGGAGGAGGTAGAACCTGCAGAGTCAAAACCAGCCGTAGTTAATGGAAGTCCTACCGAGCCCGGGTCTGACAAGGTTGTTTCTAACACCAACGAAGCAAAGAGTGAAGAAAGTAAGCCAGAAACTCCTCGACGAAAGAAAGTTCACCCTTCACCTATCCCAATCGAAGATTCAAAACCAGAGAGACGATCTCCTCGCAAAAATCAGCGAGCTCCAGACTTCGAACTTCTTGATTCTGATGACTCTGAAGATGAAGAGGATGAAGGTTACAATTTAGGCGACAGTGATAGCAATTCGGAGGCTGATGGAGATGAGGAGGAGGAGTCAAATGAGGAAGAGGAAGAAGATGATGAAGAATATGAAGAAGACGAGGACGAAGAGGAGGATGAAAAATTTCTAAGTGATATTGCAGAGCCAGGTTACGACTCGGGTTGTACCGCTGTAGTTTCCTACATGAAATGGGATGGTGAAGGCTTATCTTTATGGGTGGCAAATGCAGGCGACTCTAGGTACAGAATTTATAACTTTTCGCGAAATCAGGCCAATTATTTCTTTGAATTATTATTAAAAACATTTCGATTTTAGATGCGTCGTGTGCCGTGAAGGAAAGGCTGTTGATATGTCTCATGACCACAAACCAGAACTAGATGCGGAGGCTCAGCGAATCGTAAAAGCCGGTGGAAAAGTTACTGAAGACGGTCGCGTAAACGGAGGCCTGAATTTGAGTAGAGCTATTGGCGATCATTCTTACAAGCAGAATTTAGATTTGCCTCCTTCAGAACAAATGATCTCACCATTACCTTCTATTGAGCATATTGTCTTGAATCCAAAGAAGGACAAATTTGTCGTTTTAGCCTGCGACGGAATTTGGAATTCCATGAGTTCCCAGGAGGTCGTCGATTTCGTAAGCAAGCGCATTGATGAAGGAAAAGCCCTGGAGAAAATTTGTGAACAGGTGTGTTTCACTACATGTCATTCAATCTGACACCGTAACACATTAACTCCATCCTTATTGAATGCATCTAATTCCAATTGTTTTATTTCGCAGCTATTTGATTTCTGCTTGGCTGACGACACCTGTGGTGACGGTACTGGTTGTGACAACATGACCGCAATTATTATCCAACTTTCAGACGACTCCCAAGTCGTTTCAGGTTCAAAGAGGAAATTTAGTAGAGACGCTGATGAGGAAGAAGAAGATGGAGAACACAAGAAAACTAAGATAAAGATAGACGACCCTTAATAAAATAAAATTAATATTACCGATAAATTCCACTAAAAATATAATATGAAAGCAGAAACAGAAAGATGTGATGCGAGTTTACGTTCTCGCTCTAGCCATATAAATATTATATAAGCTACATTAGTATAAGTAAGTTTTAATCTGATTCAAAGTTCTTATGTATAAAAAATTGATTTTTCATTCTCTCTTTTTTTGTGTGAATTTCTCTCCTGTGAGCATCTTATATTATTCGAAAGAGGGATTTTTTTTTTGATTAAATTACCCACAAGATATATGTCTTTTTTCAAAATATATCAATAAGTGATGATAATTTCTGTAAGGACAAGTTGACGCTATGATGCAAAATGTAATATTCAAGAGATAAATAGTCCAATAAAAATACATATACGTTTTAACAATTTTCGGTGATACTGTTGAAGCTGACTTGATATTTTACACCTAGTTTTTCAATTTATTCATACGCCATTTTCAATCTATTAAATTATGTTACATAGGTAGTTTCATCTAGCATTTGCTTTACACTACAAAGAACGAAGACAGAAGAGTGAACGCATTCATGCATTGAACAAGTACATTAAACGGCAGCTTGAATCAGTTCAGTGTACTTTTTGATTTTTGCAGCGGTGCTCATGTCCACATACTTGTCGCCAATTGACACAATCATTCCGCCCAGGATGGATGGATCTACTCGGGTAGTGATTAAGATAGACTGTCCTGACTTGACGAATGATTTTAGTGCACCTTCTAACTCTTGTTTCATAGGTCCATCCAAAGCCTTCAAATATTCAAAAAAAATTGTCCAAGTTTATCTTGCTAGATAGAATAGTGATGGAAAAATGAATGAAAAGTTTATGGCTAAAACCTTAATATTATTACCTTGGCTGTTACCACTTCGCATTCAATTTCCCCTCGGTGGGCGCTCATGATGGTGAAGTATGAAGAAGCAATTCCTTCTAGGTTAGAAAGCCGTCCATTTTCCGCCAACAATGCTGAAAAATTGAAATCGAGCTATTTAATCAAGTCAAGAGTTTTTTTAAAGATAAGCTGACCTGTTAAATTTCATACCCAATAGATTAGAGGTTAATTTTGAAGCTTTCGTCTGACCAAGAGTTCCGGCGATAATATCCCTCTTTTGATTTCTCTTCAACGAAGGATTCAACAATAAGTCAACCAACTGTCCCTTCTTCTTCAATGTAGCATGAATATCTCTCAAATCCTTCTCCACTTGATCTAATTGTTTCTGCTTAGAAGCAGCAGAGTAAAGTGCCGTAGCGTAACGGCCATCTATTCCAAAAACTTGGACAGGGGCCTGAAATAGACCATTAATGGTTTTCGATCACAACCAAATTAACAGATATTAGAAACTAAATCAATCAGAAAAAATAAATCATGAATTGGGTTCCATAAAAATGCCATTAAATACCTTGACCATCTGCTGTGCAGAGGAAGCTGTGGAGAAATTCCGAGCCTGTGTATAAAACAAAACCAGGAAAACCCTTTAAACACTTCCATTTCATAACTATTAACTTCTCGCATCCTTAAAACTTCTAGATATAATGGGTGTATTACCAAGATCCTAGTGATGTGAGCCATTTTAATGTTAACCGGGGGGGTTAATTCAACTTTAAAAATTAGTTTCAATTCTAATGAATATGGAATCACTGCCTAACACCTGATCCGACTAACTTGAATTTATTGTACAATTTCTATCATCCGGCGAGGAATGAGATCTGAATCTGAGTATGTGTATTGTGTATAATCTACTGCAATGCAAAATAAGTTATGAAAGAAACATGGTTGCTTGCTGCTAGCTAAAGTGCAAAGCATGAAGTATACACCGCACAGCTACATGTATTTCGTGTTATTGTTGTGGAGGGTAGCTCAACTCACATGTAGCTAACTCCAGGTTTCTTGCGAAAAATCGAAGACAAAAGATCCAAGAAGTGAAATACCGGTTTTTAGTAGTTTTAATTGTGACATTCGTAATAATTGGTTCATACTTATTGGTAATTTGTACAGCTAATTAAATTAATTAATATAATCGGTCATCAACGTTGTCGCTACAAGATTTAAATTAGTTGCAGTTTTTTAGTTTTCATTAAATTATATTGTGTGATGTAGGTTGTAGGATGCCGTCTTATGAAGCGTTATTAATCCTCAGGTGCTTACCGCGCCCACAATTAGCGTCAGTTGTGAAGAGAACGGCGACACATATATATCGACAAAATGGACTAATGCTCGCGATTGAAAACTGGGGGGCCATGCCTTTACCTCTTAGAATGCCCGCTCATGGGAAACAGTACCGAGAAGGAAGGTAGTTAAATTATTTTTTAGCATGCTGTTCTAAACTTTTTGCTAAGCAATCTCCTCATCGTCATTATCGCATCAACATTTTATTTTTCTCCTCCTTAGCCATTTCCTCTATAGGTTTGACTCTCCAGTTTCCGCTGTTCCAATCTTAAAGGACGAGTTTAAACGGGATGTGGATGTCATTAGAAGCTCCATATTTGAAATAAGGTAATTTAATTTCAGAAGCAGTTTCTTTTTCTCGCTCCTAGATCCATTCTTATTCTTGAGAATGGTTTTAAAATATCTTTAATTTCTTAAACTACTTTTCAGAGTCCCAAAGCCAATTGAGTGTACTTTGCATGAAGAATTGAAACCTCCAGCATATCGTGAAGACGTCAAGCAAATGATCGAACAAGGCCGCAGGAGGAACTTGTACGTATGGAGGTCAAATACCAACCTAGATTACGTTCCTTTAGTTGGTTAAATGCCTCAGTAATTTATACGTTAATTTTGTACTTCTGACTAGTAGTATATTCAGTATGTGTTAATTGTTTAGGTTTGTATCTATTTAAAAAATAATAAAAAAAATCAAACTAAACATCCGTGATTTTATAGCACAAGCTCAATCATTGGTTTAATTTTTGTCATTACGTGGTTCATGTTTCATGTGTCACATTATAAAGCTTCTTTCTTCTTGTGAAAAAGCAATATAATATTTCATTTGTGTTTTCATAATTTGCGTGCTGAGCATAATACCATGTTGTATCTTATGAGTATTGAGCGGAAGTGAAAGTTCAGGTGAGAGAAAATCGGGAAAGTTGGCACAAGAAGAATGCTAAATGATTATGCAAAATATGTATTCCATGAAAGCAGCTTAAATGTCACCATTTATATGAACGCGTGACAATATTTTACATGCCGAAAGTAAAAATGGTAAAAGAATTTGAGTTTTTTAGTTGATCGATGGCCCGTTGTGTACTAAGCTGGCCGGGTCCCTCTTCGGTAAAGTACGCATAGCAAAACACTCCCTTCTTTCTTTTCATGTTTCTTTTTACGATGGGAATCGAATGATGATGCTGCTCAAATGATGGGATGTTACAATCAAGTATACATAATCATATTATGCATTCTATCCTGTCTCTTCATTTGGCCTGTGTTGACCACAAACCACAATTCTACCTGTATTTTGACTGACTCATGTAAATACCCCCTTTCACCGCCAAATTGAAAATGTTAATCCCGATTAAAATTGTAATTATATCTTTGTACTCGGTATTTCCTATTATTTATTACATTAAAACTTATTAGTCTTTTTGTGAGATACTCGATCGAGCCACGCGCCAGGACAGGATATTTCCCATTTTAATTATTTGAAGCACTCAAGACTCTCAGGACCATTTTAATTCGTGGAATTGCACCAACTCCTGGACTCGTATTTATAACCAACAGCAAAGAAGACGGGCATCTTTTAGGGATACACATTTTTGTGACTTGTGGCAAAATTGGACTTGTCTAATTGTGTTATCTTATCTATCATGCTTGCTTCTTTTGCAATCGCATGATTCATCGTCTCCTTCAAATCGATTTTTGTTTGACAAAATGTCATTTATAAATCAATTAGTCTGAGAATATACCTTTCAGCTCTAAGGAGTTCATTGATGGTTTCTGTTCCTCATTATCATTTGAATTTATATCTAAAGAGTCCAAAAATGATTTATTTCCTTATGAGTTATTGACTTTGCAAAAGTTACGGTACTAATGTATCTATCGTAATACATGTAATATAGCAAGAAAAGGATGAATCATGAGAAAATTATTGCATGAGATGTTCACAAATGCTTAATCAGCGTATATATTCAACCTTTGATTTTGTTCTTTGATACGCTCAGCATAATAAGTGCATGGGTACGTTGACTCATCATCGCTAGAGAATCGAAATTAGTGAAAAGACAAAGTTCGCTGGCGAAGGAGTTTTCTTTAGTATGCTCAATCGTACATTTTTTGTATTTTAATTCATAACCGATTTTCAAAAAAAAACATTTCCCCCGACTTTCACCATTGTAATTGTGTTAACACGAATGGAACACAGATGAGCTAAATCTGTTCAGCACCGAAAGACATTTTCAACTGAACATCCACTTTCACCTTACGATTCAAGAAGGGTGAGTTGGTAAACTCTTAATTTATTTTTAAGAAACACGAATCAAACTCAAACTCAGCTAAGAAGCAAATAATTGCGTGTTTACAAATCTGACTGTTTTTTTACAACTCCACAG
>JAANSQ010000856.1:0-18587 GCA_036850885.1 Lepidocyrtinus dapeste | reverse complement strand
ACCCTTTGATTCAGTTTAGATGTAACCCTTTCAAATCTTTATGAAGCTACGTCTCTATCTTCTTTAATACATTTATTTTTTACAATATTATCGTAAATATGAAAGGTCTGATTTTCCCTGCAAAAACTTTCTGTTGCATATAACAATGAAAGTTCACGTACAGACTTTTATGATTCTTCCCTTACACATTTCACTAAGCCTGGGAAACAAGTAAAAAAGTAGAAATCTTACTGGGATAAAAATTAGGCGTGGGCTGACTCAAAACATCTTAAACTTTTCCAATGAAAATTTGTATTTGAGCATGAAAAATGACGGTGAACGTAAAAATGTATAAACTGTTCTTTATTCCTGCAAGCAAATGTATTGTGATAATTGATAATTGTTTGAATGAAACGAAAGAAAGTTACTGGTTTGCTAAGTTTTATTCGCTCACGTATGTATCTAATCCATGCATTTTATAAGGAAATACATCCTGAAATAATCATATCGTCAAAATGCAATCCTAGGACATTCCTAAAACTTGTTCTTTTTAATGTTTTTTCTTCTCCAGGCACGATGATACAGCTGGATATGGATGGCATTTGGAAACAAGGCGTTTACTCCGATTCACCGCAAGAATTGTAAATAAAGGGAATGCAGATTTTCGACCCGCAATTCCAAAACATTTGTGGCAGTTTCACGCTTGTCACATGTAAGTCTTCTAGGCCCTTTTTATGGTGTAGTAAAAGTACGATTTGAATGTACTGCTTGGGGAATATTGTACATAGACTTTGTCTAGTACAGCCTTCGTTTAATTTTTGTATTGTTGTTTCGTGTGAAGTGAGCACGTACTTGAAGGAATATAAAGTTTATGCCACTGAACCCAAGAGAGCTCAAACTACGTCCTCTACTTTTAATCGACCCTGATATTTTTCTGATTCAATTACTCCCGGCTAATTTATATAAGCTTAAAATGGCAGTCTACAAAACAGAGAAGAGAAACATGGTAATGCTACTCAAGTAGTGTAAATCATGTTTGTTATTTTCTTACCTCGGTTCCCAACACGTTTTCATATTATTAGTGCAGGATGCAATTGCATTTGCACTCCTTATCACTGGTGCGTGGAAACGCGTTTTGGAGTGCTTGCACGAAATAATATAATTAATGGATCACATCCACGGTCTAAAAACACAACTGAATGGATCAATTCTAACGGACGGACTAATAAGTACCTATGCTCTATCTGATATGCAACGCTAACGTCGTTAACTTTTATCATACTATGCCGCATTCCTTTCTGACGGTCGTAAACCAAATTATAGCGATCGTAGTCCTACCGCCACAGTGCTATAAGCTAACTTTAGTACCCAACTCATTATTAAGAAATCTAGCTTGAAAATGAAGACTATATTTTCCTTCATTACCCTTTCCATATTTGAGTGATTTAATTCAGGATTTTTTGTAATAAAACACATAACTTTCTGCGAGGAGGTTTAACATTCTTTACGTAGTTAAGAAAGTTTTAGTAAAACGTTGGGATTGCTGTAGCAGTCAAAAGTTTGTTTTTTGCCTTAAAATCAATTTGGCTTTTTGGATAGTGTAATTTAAAAGCAAACCGCTCGGTTTACGGAATCCTGGAAGAGAAAGTTTTCCACGGTATAATGCTGATCCGACTTTTAGATAAAAGAAGACACTATCGATTTTTATTTCCTTGTTTTCTTGGTGCAAGCTGCTTGTCTTGATGGAAATTATTATTATGACGGTCCGGTGGTAAAAAATGTTTCAAATTTCATTATCGCCAAACCATTCGCGAAAAACCTATTATGCTGAACAGGAGCGGAGTAAAATTGAGTAGAAATGAATATGCATGACGCTCATTTTTAGAAGTTTCGTGGAACTTGTGTTCTTCCAAAATTGCTTAGATATGTATATGCATTCATAAGAATAACATCAAATGACATGTCTTCATTTACCCCAAACCAAACTTGTTGTAGTGTAGCTTTTATACGATGACTTGCGCGATAAATCAATCAAAGTTTAGCTCCGTTGAATCTAAATGAATCTAAAAAAATGCCTTTAATTAGAGAAAAAATGAAATATAGTTACCAAAAGAAAAACTATTTCGGGGTTTACCGGGTAGAAAGACAACATTTCGTTCGTTTCTTGCATGAAGGTTGAAAATTAAAATGGCTTACATTTTTGTTTTTAACCTATAATAAAATAGGGTTATTACAGGATATACTCTTGCTTACACTTTGCCTTAAAAAGTAGAAAGAGAAAGACGAAAAATGTTAAGATAACGTGTTTTTGTTTGCCCCGTTGGGTAAGTAGTGATGTTTTTGATGGGAAACAAGCCACTTCCTGCACATTTCCAGTAATGTGGTTTCGTTTCAAAAATGTGCGGGGATTTTTATTTTATTTTAAAGATCATTATAACGTAGCTCAGCATGCGAAGCTAAGTTTTGATTTCCTCTGCCCGTCTGTCTGTGCGCATGATATCATAACTCTAGAACGCGTGGACCGCTTAACTTCAAATTTTGTACGTGGGATTCCCATGAGACCAGATGACTTTTAGGGTCATATCAGTCGACGCATGATGCGAGGAGTGAAGGGTGAATGTTTTTTTAAATGACAACGTATGGCTCCTTTTAAGACTCTTGGGATCTACATTACAAAACATATACCTAGTTATCTATTTGAATGAACGTCTGAGGTGTCAGGAGCAGATAAAGTTTAATATAAAACCTCTGATACAGTTTAAACGATGCAACCATTTCAAATTCTATTCTCAGCTACTTTTTTAACAACTTTATTATACAAAATGTTAAAAATGAAAAGCCGTTGAGTGGTTAATGAACTCGTTATTGGATTTTTTCCAATTTTGGTTTTAGAATCGCTAAGCAGCTTAACTTATTACAATAATTTTGATAAGAAGCCTTCAAGGTTTTCACACGCTGAGGAGTACGTTTCCTACGTTTTATTAACTCCCTCTCTGATATTTATTCCTTGAACAGGCACTATCACAGCATGGAGGTTTTTGCAATCTTCGACGTGCTTGATCATCTCGGGCGGAAAGTAGCCGAAGGCCATAAGGCCTCGTTCTGTCTCGAAGATAATGAATGTGTACCTGGAGCAGAGAAAAGGTACAACTGTGCAAATTACGGCGATCAAGGAATTGCCGTGGGCTGCGCAGATATCTATCGAGCAAACATCGATTGTCAGTGGATCGACATGACTGATGTACTACCTGGAGTGTACACGTTTAAGGTAAATACTCTTTAATGTAGGCCTTTAATGAAATTCTGGTTTTATTTATTCTTAGCATTGACACAAACGCCTGTAAGGATAAAAAATAGTTACTGTGTTGAATTTGGTGCTTTAACTATGAAAACTACTCATGACCCTGGAGTTTTAATGTGTCTTTTGCGAACACGTAGACATGTTTTTTCGTGGACACTAGGCATTCATTATTTATTTTCAAGTAGAAGTCACACAGTGTGCAATTAAAAATGGGCACATGGCACATACTAAAATTTGTTTTACCGAATTCACTACTCGAGGAATTTTGTCCACATTTGTGATCATCTGAACGTGTCATATACATCTAAGGTACCCCTTACTGGCTGTGAGTTGTAAGCTCTTAATATTATTAACGTGCTTTTAATTTTTAAGTGGGATTACTATTCGCAGAACTACAGATGCTCGTGCATAAGCACTTTGGGTTGATATGCGGGAAAAAAATCTTGACTCTGAAGTTTGGGTTTTAGAGCTTCTCATACAAATTTTATGCATTATATATCATTGAACAAATTTTAACTAAATTTTAAGATAAAAAATAAAATTGGTTTTGGTCATGAATTTCTTCGACTCACTTAGAGTTCAGACACGCTTGGTGAAAGTACTGAAAGTATCTAAAAAATCCAATTCTAACTGTACAGGACGTCCGCAAATCATTAGAGGATAAATAATACGCTTATGGGACTGAAATTTCCTTTTCATGAAAAAAGTGATAAACTCCAGAGTAGAGTATTCGAGAATTGAGGAGGAAGAAGCAAAGATTTCTTGAATGCATTCACTCTTTAGCCGTAGTGCTATATATTAGGAGGGGTAACGCTAAACTATCTTGGTTTGCCTCTTAGAAATTTCCTTGTCTTCCATTAAAACAAGGAGTGTAAATTGGGCATTGCATCAACCATATAATTTTTATCTGACAGAAAAGTCTTCCCGAAATATCAAAGATGGTAGAAACCTGAAGCACGAAAAAAGTCAGAGGAAGTATGGTAACGCAAAGAAAGAGAGCTTTTTTTCCAGAAAAAGAAGCTTCGCACATAGTGGCAATAATAACGAAACAGGAAAGCTAAAGAAAACTGTCCCAGTAGGGTAGTCTACGCGATTGCCACTACTTTTAGCAACTTGCACTTTTGCCCAACCAGTATAGTTCAGGTTGGGAAAATTATATCTTGTACGATTTCACTTGGATCATGTTTTAAACCAACGCTTGAATATAGGTGTCTTTTTTCTGGTGTACTGTATAGCAGACTAGTTTTTTTTATTATAATAATAACATGATAACATCTAAAAGAATTATATTACAAACAGTAAATCTCTTTTTATGCGCTACATGAAGCTCAGTGTACAAGTTTTTGCTTTTAAAATCTTGCCTACTTTGAAGATAGTAACATCAGCTAAGCTTCTTTAAGAATTTTAAGATGAAGAAGCAAATCGATAATTAAACTTTAATTGGTAGGGTGCACCTTTATGTATTAATTTAGATTTATGAGGAATTTTTTAGATTTATTTTCACCCATTTTGAGGCCTACCCCAGATAGTGTTGTATTTCATAAATTGACTATCGAAGAAAATAAAAATGTTGGTTTGATTTATAATTGTGATAGGGTCTAACTTAAGCTACTACCAATTTAAAAGGAATACATAAGACATATGATATGTCGAGAGCATTTTTTTCAAAATTAGTTTAGTCATTTTTTGGAATTCTTCACTATCTTTTGATTTTTACGGTTTATTCTAATCACGTTTTTTCGTTTCAATTCAGGTAGCGCAAATTCTAGTTTTATAATTCCAAATTGAGTAGGACAAATGCGTAAACTCAAATTGTACGTGAAAGAAATATTGAAAATATATTGTCGTATCCCGTTTCTCGAAGGATATGATTTTACCTGCAAATAAATGTTTAGAACGTTTAGTATAGTCTTATATACCCAGTTGGATATTAGGATTAGGAGTAGCTGATGAAAGGATGAAGTTTAATTTATTAACTAGAATGGAATTCACAAAATGAAGTGAAATGAAAGGACTTGGTCGCTCAAGCTCAATTCCATTTCATAGGAAGACTCTAGCAAACGTAAATTTAGATTGAAAAACTCGTTTATAGTAAAGACTGTACTATTTTGTGCATTGATATAAGGTCCATATAGTATTTTGTCGAGTTGCTAGCTCAAAGGATGTCATTTCCATTACTCCCGTCGCTTACAAAGATTGCGAAAGAAGTCATGATAGACTAACTACGTGAGAATATAAGTGAGCTTAGAGTTTTTCCTATTTGCTAATCTCCCACTTCTCTTTCTCTTTTCCAGCTCTCAGTTAATTCTGAAATGAAAGTGGCCGAATCGGACTACGCCAACAACGCTGTCGTCTGCACACTTCATTATAGCGAAGCCTTCGCTGCTGTTAGGAATTGTACCTTGACTCAACCCTGAAACAAGCTTTTGCCTTAATCACTTTTTTCTCTCTTCCATTTTATTCTCGTTGTTATGGTTTTTTTTCTAACTCGTTTTGGACCAATATATAACACTATGATGAGCATACAAAGTCTTGTATGCCGTTTTTTTTGTTGTATGATAGGTTCAAGCACGCAAAAATTGTAATTTTGTATGACATTCTTACATTTATAAAGGACAGTTAACTTTCTTTACTTTTTTTTGGCTGCAAAGCGCCTCCAAAAACTTTCAAGAGTTTTTTCTCCGCTTTAATAAATTTGCCTGTGGCTCTTGAATGTCCCGTTGTAGTTTCTTTAGTGTACGCCTTTTGATCTAAACAATCTATACTGTACAAATAATATTTTGGTATCTTTTAGGCAATGTTAATCTTTATAAAAAATAGTTGCGTATAGTATTTTTATAGTCTGCTTCATTTCACTATTTATATTCAAGCATTAACCACAGTAATTCACTTCATTGGAAAAAACATCGGTGATGTTTTACAGATATTGGTAAATAATGAATTCGAACTTACCAAAAAAACGTGTATTATTTAACCTAATTAAGTACCCTGTTTGAATGACACTAGTAAATGTAATGGCTTCTGTATATTTTTTTCACTGTGATAATGCGATATTTTATGGCCCCTCGCTTCTACCATTCCCCCACATGTAAATATTCTTGAGGTCCTTGGAAACTTTGTTAAGCTTCGATGGGGAAACTTTTTTATTTATCTTTTTGTAACCCCAACGCAACGTTTGAACGCTAATACGGTTAAAAAGCTTTTTTTTCAGTTGTTGTGTTTTATTGACTTTCCTTCCCTATTTAAACATTTATGTTATATAAAGTCTTGATATAAAAATGTTTAATTCGCAATGTCTACATAAACTGTATGTTTTGTAATTATATAACCTTTTTGAATAAAGTGTCAATAAAAATATTATTAAGAGGATTTAAGTAAAATTTGTGCGCCCTATATGGATTTAAGGTAACCTCAACTGATGCTACCGTACAAGTTTGCAAATTGAGGTTTATTCAAAGTCACATTTTTTATGACTCACAAGCTTTCCTCCCAAAATTCCGCACGAATTCACTCCAACATATATATTTGGCTAGTCTTGATTTCAAGATGTGTACACAAATTAAAGTAGGAAGCTCATCAATTTAACAAGGGGTTTTTAGGTACATTATGAAAACAATAACAGAGAGAAAGGACAGAGTAAACGAGAGTCCATGAAACAGATTAGAGAAATAAATTGAAGTGGCAAATAATAGGGCGCTCAATACCCACGGAACTCATGGTTAAGCAATTTTCAATAGTTGTTAAAATGCCGTTTGTTCCACGAGGTGATTTTTATCGTCGATCGCATCTGGCATCAATAAAACGGTCCCTTTTAATGTTCTTTAACTATGTTGCAAACAAAACAATTTTTTTTTCACCATTCGGGAATTTAGTTTCATTATAACAGCCTTTTTTTAGTGTTTACAGAGTAACCAAAAATTTGCTTTGATGTATTTATGTACTTTAATTATTTGGACTGTTCTTATTTGCTGCTAAATGTTACTTTAATTTATACGAAGTTAAATGACGCCAAGGTATAATTGAGACGTTAAAAAAAGCTTATGCATTCTACGAGTACATACACGAGTAAGCTTAAACCCTGAGACGTTGGGACTACAAATGTCAACTCTGATTTGCTCACTGACAGACAAATGTAAATTTTACGCCAACAGATGAATTCCACTAAAAAGTGAAAACGATCACTGTATAATAGGAATTTACATTGCGATAGGATGCGTTACATATATATGTTTGAGTCTTTAAGGTTACATACATTTGTATGCATGTGCGCATATAAGGTTCTGTATGATAATGGAACTCTTACAGTTGATGCTGGAAGGGAAAGGAATGACTTTATGGACAAGTTAAAAATGCACAGATGTACGTAGGATAATATCATTATTATAAAAATATCGTATGTGATTCACGTGCTTTCAGAATTCACTTGAATATCCTATCGGATTAGGTCAAGTGGGGCGGAGGAACTAATGGAAAAATCCTTACAAATCTAATAAGTGTGGGTGTGTATATTTCCAGTTGTATGTTTTACTACATTTCCATTTTTATGGAGAGCCCAGTCCTCTATTTGATGGCGGCACTTACGCTTACAGCAACTGATTCAAAAAATTTTATCCGCTTAGCATCTGCACATTCGCTTTTACTTTGCAGAAATAAAAGTTTAGACGAACATTTCTCAAACCAAAAGCTTTCTTTTGCAGTTTCTTTTTACACTTGAGAATGGAAAGCTTCTAAACATCAGTCCAATCACGGAACCGTGTAATATGGCCCGTTTCGTTGAGATATTGTATTCTTTGATATGCTCAAAGTTTCCCCCATGGGCAAAATATTGGATTAACTGGAATTTTTACTACCTTCCTTTTCGTTTCATGTGGTTTCTTTTTCACAGAAAATTTCTTGTAGCAATCTATCTATAAATCTCTCAATCGTAAATAAGCCGAATAATTTGTTTCCAGCAGTTCTAGTTTTAACGACAATTCGAAGTCATGGGTGTTAGATTCAGTTATAAAATCTAATCGTTGACTTTCTGTTCTAGCTATCCGAAAATTGATGATGCAAATAACGAGTTGGGACATTATCCATTGGGACAATCTAGTAATCACTGACATCGATATTACATTCCTCTTTCAAAATTTTGACGTTTAATTCAAGCTGTATGTAGTTTTGCAATCATTTCTTGATTCAAAGGTAACCCAAAACCAGCAAGTATTGCGTACAGTAAGCAAACTACAGCATATGCTACAGCCTACAGCAATTTTTATGGAGAAGAAAGCAGATAGAGAAAGTTGATATTACTTCTATCAGATACAGATTGTAGGCGTATGTATGTTCTTAAATCATACTGATTGCTTAATTCTTAACTCTCAAATTTGACTTACGTTAGCAAAACACATGTCTCTTGTTTGAATTCCACAAGGGTGTGTTCCAAGCTTAATCTGCGTGCTTCAGCAAGTTTCCTCATTATCATGAAAGAATGAACGTTTCATTATCTCATAAAACCATAATATCCAATCAGGATAAACAATGAAAGTAATTAGCGCGATAAAACAGAGCAAAAATTGTGTAGATTGTATTGGTTAACGTTGATTCTAAGAAAACTCAACAACATTCAGAATCCATGGAAAATAAACTTAATTTAGTGTGTTTTTTTATTACAATCTCCACTTTTACCGTGAGAAGTGAACTAAAAGGCAAAAACACGATTAAAGAAAGTGGATGATGTAGACAAAGAAAGGAGTTTATTTAACATATCTACTCACCCTCACAGAATATGTTCAATTCAGTCTCGTGTGAAATGCTTTCATAAACAAAAGCATAATAAGTAAACAGACCTCATTTTGTTTTCTGTATCTCTAGCTTTACCAAAGTGCATTTTTGAAGAAAGGTAGCGAAACAAACATGTTCAAATAAGTGTCTATGAAAAGACATCGCGCAGTTTCTTATCTTCGGAAATTAAGCTGCTTTTGGGAACATTTGTCGTGTTTTTTTTACTGAAAAGCGCACTTTTTGTTCGAATGCTCGTCATCATTAATTGAAACATTTTAAAGGGATATATGTAAGCACTTTGAGACAAATTACATTGTACAACGGAGGTTGTAACATTGCGATCATGTCTGTCTGTCCATCTGTCTGTATGAGCTCTAGGCTAGAGCATCTAGCTCGTTAACGCGTAAACTGATATAGATGAAATTTGGTATACAATTTGGTGTACCGAGGCAATGTAAAAAAGCATATTAAATTTCAGCAAAATCTGTCGAAGGATATACCCCCTGGGGAAAATTACCTTGGTCTGGTTTTAAACATTATCTTGAAATATAACCTGTTTATCATAGTCTACAATACATTTTGATTTTTGCATGTAAGTAAAAACTACAACATGTCGATGGTAGATTATAAGTAGTTCTATCTCTTGAGTATTGTGAGTTTACAGACGGTGCGCTCAATAACAGCACCTTTGTGTTATTTTAGGTAATGAACCTTTAAATTGTCACGTTACTTTCTCTCGGACAGATGTTCAGTAAAGTAGAATGAATTGACGCCAACGACTTTCATCTTAATATTGTTCACTAGAGCATGAGAAATGACAATCAATTCGTTTCATGTACGGAAAAATTGCTAATATCCGGGGCAGCATGATCGTTTCTCTGTATGAATGAATGAACCTAGAAGATTTACCTGCAACCCAGTGCCAACACCGAAACCTACGACTCTAAAGCAATCTGTTTACATCCAGCTTACCTCATACTTCAATAGGCTGCCGCTGGTGATAGATAGTAAATAGTGTGGAAATTGCATCCTCTGTCATGATCAATTTTTTCATATGTATCAGAGGAGGAAAGCAACATGTTCCAAGGCCGATCAAAGTATTACTTTTCTGGTCCACAAAATCCAGTTTCTAGAGTTCAAACACGTCCATCCAAGCTAGCGTATGATGCCATGTATTCTATCGAAGGAAGGTTACACGAGCTTACAGTCGTGTCAATTTAATAAATTCTTTTCGAGGACGTCCTTCATTATGGAGGATACGTTGCATGATTGTGATTATCATGCAATACCATGAAAAAAAATACGGTAAATGAAAAATACCAGATATGGTGTGCATTTGTATGTAACATATTTTCATTTATTATTTACCCAAATATGCATTACGGTAACTGGAATAACTTTAACAGTCGATGTAGTTAGATAACCTTACAATATGTAATGATCATTCCAACAATAACATTAAAATTGCAAGCAGTGCACATACATTGTATGTACATTATTATGCCTACATAATAGTCTAATTGTAAGACTGGTATATATTCATAAGGATTTTTTTTTTAATCCAGAAAGTTCCTTAAAATTAAAAACCTTTCGCAAACGGCATACAATCTTATGATGATATAAGTATGTAAACTTTCCTCAAAAACTCTTACAATTATAGATTACATTCTAAAATTATGCTTGATGGCAGACAATGTGTATCTGTAACAAACATGGTGTACAGAAAGGATGAGGTCATAATTATTTTACTTACATGTAGGGTCAGTGACGCACATCATTTAAATAATACTTATAACTCACGCTACGAAACAAAAACCATCTAGATCGATAGTCATTATTAATATTCATCACAACGGCAGCAACGTAAATTAGTTTACGCTAATAACTTAATTTTAGTTTAATAATACACTATGCGTGACAATAATATATTTAACACAGACATAAAAATATAAAGGAACACAAAGTATTAAAAATGTCCTTACATATATTTCTTACATACGAAGAAGAATTGGTTAAAAACTTTAGTCTTTTTTCCGGAGACTGGCTGTTGGTGCACCCACAAGAGAAAAATCTAACCGAAAGTGTGACTAAAAGAACCTTATAATTTTGTTGGGATCATGTAAAACAGCTTACTAATAGGAATAAATAAATGTGAATAGTTGAAGAGTGTAACTTCTACTGATTATATGTAACGCAATAATGAAACAAATTTACTGCCATTTTCTTTACTAAACACTTTTTGTTCCTGAAAAATAGACCCACTTCCGATCAAACCTAGGGGATGTTGAAACTAGATAGTGATTAGAGTGGAAAAGGAAGAACATGAACGCATACAAATATGTAGTAGTAGTGATTATGTTTTCTTTCGTTATTCCTCCAAAAAATTCCATGTGTATTTTTTACAAACCCGAAAGTATTATGTTTACCTTAAAATATTAAGCATAACATGAAGTATGCGTATTGATTCATATGTGCTTATGTACGGTTTAAATGCACTGCCTTTCCTGAATAATGCTTCAAACTTAAAAAACACATGCCATCTATTCCCACACTATTTCACCTAAAAGCTTCCAAGGAAGTACACTTTATTCACAAAAACTCTGAATTAAATGCCGCTTCTATTTTTTGTAAGGAAGGATAGAAGAATCAAAATGAACGGTTGAGTCGTGTCAAATTCGTACATACAAAATTAAATGGAACAAAAAAACTACAGAAAACAAGGAATGGTTTCGTTTGGATTAGGTAGTCGATTTAACTGCTTAAAAGGAAATGGTCAGATTTGTGACATGTACGGTACATAGATGTCAGAATTCTAAGACACCAGCAATATTTGTAGGGCCCATTGATCCTAGATTATCTGCATATATACAGCATTCAGGGTCCAACTGCAGTTGATTTAGGGTCATTGGGGCGTTGCAAATGAAACTAGTATCTTAGAAATCTGATATCCATGTAAAGTACACGCCACAACTCTGACTATTTTCTTTTTAGACGAAAATGAAAAACGTTGCTTAAGGAGGTTTTAATATAAATATTCTTCAACAGTTTTGTGCTGACACGAGAGACTCATCGATATTTCAAATGGCTAATGTATCTAAAGGTATGTATTTATGTATTTTATCGAGTCGCCCCAACTAAGTGTATTGTATTTCGATTCTATAACGCTTCTTTGCACATTTATTTTTATGTTTACCCTGCACATTGAAATTCCTTTATGCTAAGAGTTCTTAAACTTATCCTGCTTAGTTCTATTGTTTAAGTTAGTATTCACACGCCATAATATGTTGGTAACTGCAGCTATGCTAGTCTAAATTCGAAGTTCATGTTAATTCACTAAAATAACTAAATATCTCAATATGTTTTAAAGAGCGAATTAATATCCTTTCCAGTGATTATGATTGAACACAAGTTCATAACTGAACTCTTTAATCTTCGTTAAAAACCTTTCCGGTAATTCCACAATGGCGAATGAGGAAAACAAATGTCTAATTTTGATATTTAGTTTCGAGGTGTACTCACTTGACGTTCCTTCCTAAATCTTAAAATCTTATCTTCCTCTTGGAAAACCGTGTTTTCATGCGAAGCTACCTTTTACGAAGCATGTCCCTTTTTTAGTAGGTAGTTCCCATATAAATTATCTAGAGCTCACCCTCTCTCTAGCTAAATGCAAATTTAATGAAAGAAGTTACGATCACAGAGTATCCTACACAAGTATAATTTATAGGTAACAAAACGCCTAAACTTATTTCCTGGCTTTTTATGTACTTTTGTATTTACCTATTAGCTAGTTTGGCGTACGTACACGAATTGTATGTTTTATACGATGTATTATTAATGCGGCGCCGGATTTTCTGTTCATTTTTCATCTTCCTGTTTCGCCAAACCTTTCTCAACAGATATTCTGTTCCGTATCTTTTATTCCAGAAAATGCTCTATTCCTAATTTCAATAGTGTATCTTTTCCTAAGTACATAGTCCGTTCTATTCACTCAGAGTGTATAAAAAATCGACCCTGAACATGAAGAACAAGTCATTTACAACATATCTACCATAATATATAAACAATTTAGAAACGAAAAGAAACTCGATCAAAAACCATCGCACAATTCTAAGTAACAAAAACTTTACGCTGTTTGGTAAGAGGAGCGATCCTAATGAATAAACCACTGAACTGATAATGTATTTGACTTTGAATGAAACTTAATTTAAAATTCATCTAAATAGTTAATATTAAGTCTGGTAAAAGTGTTTTTTCGAAATTCATGAGTCAAGATTAATACTTTCGACAAAATCAAAGCACCATGTAATAAACAAAGTTCTTAATCTCAGTGTTCAACCTAAAGCAAATATATAAAATGCACTCTAGAGTACATGACAAATTGGGTTGCTAATAGGAAAATCATACTCCCTGTACGCTTTCAACTTGTCAGAGAAATATTGCAAAATCTAATCATACGATAACCACCAAAACAGTTTGAGAAGGGTGCTCACATTGAAAAACCAGAATCAATCATCAAGAATGAGATACTATATGTATTCCAACTTAAAAAGCGTGATTACGTAGAAGCTACATACGTTCGTCTAGGATTACTTGGTGCTGAAGCCGCTATCAACGTAGAAATGAAATCGAATTGACGTTTACTTTATACTTCTGCTTACGGTTCATATATTAGTATGAGTATTTAACGACACACCGCCAGTCCAGTGTCCGCCTTTTCCAAACTCTATCTTTCGTTTTAGGTTTCGAGTAGAATGAAAGCTTTTATGAAGTAACCTTGTTCAGTAACACAACCACTTAATTTTATATAAAGTATGCCTGCTTATATGACTAATTTTGAACACATTATTTGTGTACATTTTATCCACAGACAAGCAACTTATCTGGAAACAGTTTCTGTGAATTTTAGTGGGTTACCACTTTAAGCGGGTAATTAGTATTCAAGAAATGTGTGCCTTGTTTACTAACTTATGCAAAGACGTTGCTCGCTCCTTCAATTTTTTCGGTAAATACTAATGCAGAAACTACCCAAAAAATATTTAAGTGTTAGAAGCAGCTTTCAAACAGACTTGAAAAAAATTGTCAGTTATATCCATCACGTCCACAGCCTCCACAGTTTGAAACGTATGTTGAAATAGTCACTGAAGACGTTTACTTGTGGGTTCTGACTTCAACTGCTTACAAGATGCAACAGTGTTTCAACCAGGAAATAAAATTCAGTTAGGAAGCAAATTTGCTTAGTTTCAAGCTTTTGGTATGAATGAATGAATCATTGATGTTGATGGAGCAGCTAGTTTCCCGTTGATACGTAAGTTAGAGGATGAGTGTAAGGAAAAGTTATGCAACTAACTTTGGGCTCATAAATTATTTTGCATTCTAAGGGAAAGCTTGTCAAAACTGACACCTGGATGGCTTGGCTACAACTTGGTTCCTATGAAATACTACTTTGTCGTAGCATCTAACTTTCATTTTTTTACAATTTCATATATCGATGGTAGATATATCTAGGATTTATAAATATAAATAGCCAGTATAAAAGAACTTATGCAACAATGGCCACTTGTCTTTTGCGAAATATTACGATTTAGAAGAAACAAAATCAGCTCTCTCGGTGATTCGTGGAATCCGACTCAACTTTCTTTTGCTGAAATTGTTCAAAAATTATATAAGAAAACTATGTACTAGATACAAACTGGACAGGCGACATAGCGCTCGAGTACTTTGTCATCAAAACGCCATGCATATTTTAAAACTTAATCTTTCTATCCTTCAAACTTACCTTCGTCTTCCTCCGAAATGGAAAGCATCCGGACTTTGGCGGAGGTGGTGGACATTCAAGTACGAGATCTGGACTGGGTGTATTATTTGGTCCAAAGACATTCAACTCACGGAAGCAATTTGTTTCTATCATCTAAATAAGTAAAAAGGAACGATTATTTTAAGATGTTACAATACAATACTTATGCCTTACACGCTTTTCTTTACGGAAGATTTTAGCCGTGCAGAATTCATAGTGAATGCAACGAAGTATGACAAAAAACAGAAAAAACTATATCAATTGAAATACAGTCATTACTTTATTTACAAACCAGGCGAAAAAAAGTTATAAATAGAGACATTAACATTACACTTTGTCTTTTAGTGAAATTACTTTACCTCGCTTTGCCATGGTATTGAGACAGAACCAGTGTTAAATTTTGCATAAAATGAGTCGTCAGAAGCATCCAGGTTAACTCCTTTTACAGTAGAGAACTGCTCAATGTCTAACACATCCTTGGCGTACACAGCATGTGGCTAAAAATGAAAAGATCGATTCTTTGTTTAAGCATGAGGAAGAAAGCCAAAATGTCTGTATCGGAATTCGTCCAGCTTTATTTTGTTGTTGTTCAAGTCAAACAAACTCAAGAGTTTCGTACTTGTAGTCACCAAACGTGTCAACCCCTATTTGATCTGTTGCATTTCACGAGCTTTCACTCCCTCAAATTCAAGCATGATTCAGTTTTCAGTAACTGTAACCTAGTAATTTTCCAAATGACTTGAGGGAAACATGGGAGAGGAAGTCGACAAATGAGGGAACCTCGAACATAACAAAAATCTTGAGTTTGAAAAACCCCTGTTTGAACATATTGCAATGTTACGTTGGGAAAGGTTGTAATAATGCATTTTGGTCCTTTACATAGAATTTTGGGAAAACTAGATTTATTTAAATGGAATGAAACCGAATAGTATATTTGGTGAGTCTAACTGGCTGACGGTGATGGTTCCCTAATGACATGCTACGAAACAACTCTAAATTAATTTCGACCCATAGGGCGCATAAAACTCCTGACGGTACTTTTTAAATAGGTAGAAGTTAAGCATTGATGCAAGACAGAACTAAATAAATCTATTTTACGAATGCATGTAAATACGTATGCATGAACGAATGAAGAGCTTTTGCAGATTACTTAAGCTAAGTTCATTTAGGTCACCTCAGATATAACAAACAAACAAATGTTTAAAGAATTGGCAAATTTTCAAATATTAGTAAATTAAAATTATCATATTGTACGCTTATGTGAAGCCAAAAGGGTGACGGCAGTAATTGCATCCGGTTTCCAAAGTAATAAAAAATATGAGAAAAAGTTGTCATTTTTTAGTGTGAAGCAACGTTCGTTATTTTTTCTTCTGATGAGTTGCCATTTGTCTCTGCATTAAATTTCGCAATAAATATGGGAGATACTTACATCAGGAACAAAGGGTGGATCAACTAATCCGGCTTCAACTCGTTTCCAGTTGAGCGAGGTGAAAAACTGATGTTGTTTTACTTCCGAAGCACCACTTCGCCCAGAATCACAACCAAGTCGTTCCTTTGGATGCTTCCGCAGAAGCTGCATAATAAACAGTTTGAGAAGAGAGAAGATAAAGTTTAGAATTGCAATAAAAAATAAATAAGCATTCCCTTCTTATTTCTCCTACATGACTCAATTGATCATGGGAAATAGGAAAAATGTGATCAGATATAGGAGAAAGAACTCGGTAACTCAAATAGTATCTGTAGGTCAAAATGAAAGATGAAGGGGAGTTGCTAACGTACCGCTTGACAAAGATGTCTGGCATCGTCATAGAACCGTGATGAATATCGCTCAGCGTCTTCCTTTACTCTTCGATCCACCTCCTCCCTTTTAACTTTTTCCTTTCTCGCTCGGAATGGTGCAGAACCTTCTATCATTTCATAGACTAAGCAGCCAAAGCCAAACCAGTCTGGACTAAAGGTGTACCTTTCGTTGTCTATCACTTCGGGAGCTATAAAGACAAGAATCAGGGAAAACGAAATATAGATTCTTTTACTGCTCTTGATCCCATTGAAATAGTACAAAGACGATCCATAAGCAATATCTTTTTGCCTTGTCATCTGGAAAGTGGAAGAAGAAGGAAGAAAAAATCGAACCGTTTTTTTTTCTACTTTTTTGGACGAAGAAGAGGAAAAATGAAGCTGACTTACCCATATATCCTACAGTTCCTACTCGACCCCGTACGGTCTCCCCCTCCGGGATTTCAATCGCAAGCCCTAAATCTGAGATTCGTACATGCCCATGATCATCCAGTAAAATATTCTCTGGTTTACAGTCTCGATAAACTATTCCGAGTTGATGTAAATGGTCGAGACCGCACAGAACCTGAGTCGTTAGTAAGCGCACATACATACAGAGAAAAATACAGTATAAATAAAAACATATAGAATCAATTGAATCATGGAGAAAACATAATATCTAGTCTCGCAAAGAGAAAACTTTTCTATTGGATGTAGCTTCAAGAAACTAACAGAAAAGGAAGTTATGCTAAAACGGAAAAAGTAAGTAGAAGCAGGAAAAACGATTTTGAGGAATATTTTAATGTTTAATGCTAACCTCAGCTGCATAAAATCTGGCACGCTCTATTTCGAAGCCAGGTTCATTGCCCATGTTGTAAATGTGAAATTTTAGGTCTCCGCCATTCATAAGTGTTAGAACTAAACAAAGTGAGTCCTTCGTCTCGTATGCGTACGCAAGGGATACAACGAACCTGGAGTTGATCTTTTGCAGAATTTGTTTCTCAGTGAGCACCATAGCTTCACCTCGTCTCTTCTTTATTCGTTTCTTCTCTAACTTTTTGCAAGCATACATTTTCCCAGTAGCGCGCACTTGGCAAGCACATACCTCGCCAAAGCCACCTTTCCCCAATACGCGATACATACGAAAAGTTTTCTGAGTCACGGGCGTGCTACAATTTGGAGTGGTGATAGAAACACACAAAGAGAACAGAAATGATGGACTTGCATACATAAATAAGAAATCAAACATGATATCTTTCAAGAAAAAAATGTTGTTTTTCCTGAAAAAAAAAGTTTGTATATTATTTCGCTTAAATGATTGGAAGCAAACCTTTCCAACCATTTCCACTGGAGATAACGATGAAAGTACATGGATTCCTGGAATAGAAAAATGCTCTCATTAGTTTAATGCCTCTCAAATGCAAAATAACTAATGTGACATACTTCGAACAAACGGAAGGGCTCATCTGCTAAAAAGTCTTTGACCTGCTTTGTGCATTCAGTAAATTGAGTTCTGCTTCCCATACACTGCTCGCATCTTTGTATGATATCGGAATCTATCAGTTTCACCGCTTGGGCGCCCTGTAGCGAACAAAAACATTTATTTCAGGTTTGCCAAAAAAAACTGTTTACCCGGACAGAGCAAAGCATTGAAAATTAAACACGGTAGGACTGTTTAAAGTAGGCTCTCTGTAGAAAACTATATATACGGTTAAAGAAGCCTTTGAGAGAAGCATGTATGCAACTTGTCATCATCTTTAGGAAAAGGATAATGAAATCTGAAAGGATTGCTGATCTAAAAAAATAAATTTCCCGAGCAGTTGCATATAGCTACATAGCAAACAAGACTGAAGTAGTAACAAAGTATATTTTACTTACGTTTTCGGACAAAAAGGTCTGAAAAATGAATTCGGCCAGTTCCACTCGCCGCTCGTCCATCTCAATCTCATACTTTTCCTGTTAACAATAAACCAT
>JAANSQ010000855.1:0-18594 GCA_036850885.1 Lepidocyrtinus dapeste | reverse complement strand
GCCATTATTGTCCAGCCACCTAATATATGCCAGCGCCAAGCCTGGTGAATACACGTTTTTAATGTATCTGTTCGCTTGAGGCTTGAGCGTCAAGAGTATCCGATCTTCTACACATTTTCACTTTTGAGGCATCGCCGAATCGAATTTACTTTAGTAATTTCGTTTTTATTTTACATCGTTTTTATGTAACAGTTATTTTTATGTCATAAATTCAGCTAAAAACTTGTGCTCATATATGATAAAGCAGCTTTTCTAAGCTTGATTAAACTCATGCTTCACATTAGATCTTACGGATTTTCCAACTTGCCTACATACGCTGTACAATTTTTCTGTGCATTTTTTCCCCAAAAAATATAGACGGCAAATTCTTTAACCATGTTGCAAACGACATGTTCTTTTTTTAAGTCTTGCGAGGAATTCTAATTTGATGATTTCAATAAATCCCCACCCTTGAACCCTACAAAACCATGCTAAACTCAATTTTCAAAGAAATTGAGATTTTCATCAGTTGTTTTTCAGTGAACGGTAACTCCAAATTCACTGATGTATTTTGCATAGACAAAAACCTATAGACACATATTCTGCCCTAGTTTCTTGAAAGTCTACTCGAGACTCACGATAAATGATTTTTCCATGTATTTATTACGGAGAAATACTACCCCAACAGTAATTTCCCCCTGGGGGTAGGTAAATCCTTTGACCGATATTGCTGAAATCTATAGGTTTCTTATATCAATCTCTCTACACCTATATGCCAAATTTAAGCTAAATTGGTAAACGCGTTAACGAGTAACAGTCAGACGGACGGACAGACAGACAGCCATGAGCACATAAAGTTACCCACTCCATTTGCACCATAATAAGCGTAGAAAACCATTAAACAGTTCATATAGCCTCGTAAATCTGTAAGTCGTTGTTTCATTCAGCTCACAACTCACAGTCCGCATTTATTACGTGAAAGCGCCGTACAAAAGCTACAGCAACTATCCTTTTCTTGGAGAATTGATTAATTGTGTACATTAACCATGGCGTTTCTATAAAGACTCAAAGAAAAGAATGATCTCCTCTCGTTATTAAATATATGAACATGAAGAATCAACCTTGAAATGATGAGTAAACTGAGTTTTGCAAATTCTTTGAAGAAAGCAGCATGCAAAAGATTGGAGCAGTAGTACCTTCAAAAAGCTCACAAAGGCAGAACAATAAATTTGTAAAGTTACCACTTGTTCGAATGGAAATCCTAGACTTTAAAAAGTTGCCCACAATGCAGCACATCTTAATCCTAACGGTGGAGAACATTAAGCCTGCTTCACTTTGAGGATGCATTGCAGATGCAAAAACTTTTTATTGGCGTTCCCTACTTTTGTTAGGCTCTTTTGTCTTCGCTCGTTAGACTCGTTCTCGCTACGAAAACTGGAGAAAGTAGAGAGCTTATTATTCACTCCTTACAACTCTATGTATCCACAAGGTTTTTTCGGGGCAGAAACTGTAATATGTGCTCAAGATGACAGCGTTACGTACAAACGTTAGTTCATAATGTCAACCTATAAAGCAGGACAGATTTTCAAAACAATAAATGTCACTCTGAGTGTATGAGCAAGAGAAAGAGAGGATGCCCATAATGCCCAAGCAACGAGGCGAGATCAAAGAATAAAATCTTCCCAACGTGATGGAGTATACCATGGCGTTAGCTTTCCCTCTTAAAATTTTTGCCTACTTTTCCCTTCTTGAACTTGGCAGAGGATTTAGTGCGGCTTCCACCACCACCAACAAGATATTTTCGTCATTTCGTCCCAAGACATCAACACTTTGTAAGCCACGAACAAACTTAACTTAATCAGTAGATCTTGCAAAGTACACAGAACACTTGCGCTTTCCAAGAGTTTCCGGAAGTTCATAACTTGACATTTAATAAGATTAGCGGTAAGTTTTATTTCAACTTTAAAACAAATTAAAAGAATGCGGTGAGTCGGCCTTCTTTGTGCTTTTTACTAAGCAGAAAATTTAGATTAAGCAATTTTTTCTGTTTTTACTTTAATGCATTAAATATATCTAGCGATTAGAAGACATCCGGGACAAGATACTCTCCAAATGTACAAATTTATGGACTCTTCACTAGTCTGGTTCACTGCTCTCCGGAGAAATTTGAGAATGCATCAAAAGTTGAACTTTGTGCAGGGCTTAGACACCGTCTGCACTTTCTCCGTAAAGTTGGGAGATCAAAGAGCAGTTTTAAAAGTAGAAAAGGTAACCAAACCAGGTAAAATGCATCTTCTACATGGTTCCGGTTTTTTGAATAGCCTTAAGTACATAAAGTGTAGTGTATGGCTTGCATAAAGGGTCTTAAAACATGTCTTCCCGTTGCATGTCTTACTCTCATTCAGTTCAGAGAATGCGCAAGGAAATGATGCAAGTGCACTGGAAACTCGAGAGCCTTTTCATTTCCCATTTTCATGTGAAGGCGAGCAAAATGAGAGACTAAGAGATGCTTCCCTTGGTCATATTCTTTGCCTAGGTGAATGAATTACAATGAACGTGAAAGAAAGTCAAGGAAGTGCGAAATGGATTCATAGCTATTTTTAGAAAGGAAATGATAGGCTTTATTTCAGACTCTGAATTGTCTTCTCTCTCTCTCCTTCTCCAGTAGCCAGGGTGTCATAGAATCTGAAAAAGGGCTCTTTTTTTCTAGATGCAAAGCTAGCACACGAATGTTGTGGAATCGTCATTATTTAAGTGACAAAAGCATTTCATCATTTTTTTCCCAGGTTGGTGGAATATCTTCTTGATCCGTGGTTAGCTACATTATCCCCATGATTCATTTCCATTTTCCGAAAGTAAAGACCTTTCAAGTGCATTACCAAATTTTACACTAGATCACTATATTTTGGTGAGAATCTAGAAATTCGCGTACGAAATAAATGGCTCTTGTATGCGCAAAAGATGGAGATATCATCATAAATTTCTTTCTCTTTTGGTTTTAAAATGCATATTTTCTTTTATCTTAATGCCCCCTACCTTTGCAAAAGGGCTTTGAGGATTTACACCACCTGTTCCAACCAAATTTGCTTAGAGTGTACCGTCATGGGAAAAGTATTCGGCGTTAAAATCTCTACAAAAATAAGTAGGCCTCGTTACGTCTTTTGCAGGGATTTTTAGTGGAATTTAAGTTGAGAGGGAGGGAAAGTAATAATATGAATTTATATGGTAAACGTAAGCCTCACGGTGAAATCATGAAGACATGAGTCGTATGGAATGAATAAAATATAATATATGCAATATCAATTTATATTTATCGTATTATTTTTTGCTCTTGTTTCAGTACCTTCCAGCCCAAGTGTTTTGTGGATCGATGCCTGTAGAATGTACAACGTTTGGTTAACATCTGAACGAACCAACATCACACGTAGTTTGCAAAAGAGAGCGAGTGAGAAAATGCAATAATGACATGCTTGCCTCCTTCCGAGTAGATCGTGCACACTTTATGAAATAAATTTTTTGTCCGTTCTTCTGTTTTTAGTTTAACTGCAGAGCTAAAATTTCCTGATAGTGATTTATTATTAGAAAGTTTCCTGCACGATTGGGTCATCCTAGGGGTCATGAAAATTGGCAAACTGGCACAGTTTGATGCGCTGATTCACCAGAAACTCTGTAGCAAACCTAGCGCCATCTGGTGAATGGCGGCAAGTTTAAAAATCGTCTGATTTTCACAAAAACTGGCACACTGATGCAAGAGGACGAGTTAAACACAAAAATGTAGTTAGATTTCAAATATTGTGAGACTAGCGCCACCTGACGGCCACCAGATGGCGCTAGGTTCAAAAAGTGCCAGTATGTCAATTTTCATGAAAATCGAAGAGATCAAGCCAGGGACACCTTTCCGTCAACTTAATTATACTTTGGGTAAAAGTGGACAGTGCACTCGGAGTGATATTAGTAAAATTAAATTTTTGTTTTGGGATTTCACTACATTATTCTAGAGAGTCTTTTGTTGTCTACACGTTTTTATTTGTCAGTTGTTCAGAGAGAATTGCTGCACGCACACATAAACAAAATGTGTTTTTCTTTTGTTCGCGTAAAAAGCCAAGGAAAAGAGAAAGGAGAAATAATGTACTTGACGAGTTTTTTTTGGTAGTTTTGTAGTACCATCAAACCATCATCACATCACACAACCCACCGTACAAGACCAATAGAACAAAGAATGTGCGAAAGGTAAATATGAAAAAGATTTGAGAGTTTCATGCATTACTGAGCATTACTTTCGCGGGGTGGTTTGCTTTCGGAGAGTTTGCGAAAGGAGGGTGCTCGGTGCTTGGGCTTTACGTTTACGATCTTTTCTCCCTTCCACAGTAACTTTTGATGGTTGGGAGAAAGTATCCAAGTATACGCCACCTTATGTACATACAGCTTGATACAATGTGCAAGACAAACACAATTAGTGAATTTTCTCCCACCAAAAAAGAAGACTCAGTTTCCGTCCAAAGTAGCAAAAAAACAAAAGTCTTAAGCAGTCCTCCGCTCTCGGGGAAAAAGTCAAATCGATATTTTGGGGAAAGTGACAATGATCGGAGGAAAATGAGTCTCCTTAAGCGAACCTTCGTAGAACGGAGGAGCTTGGTAAGATTTATTTCTCCACTTGTATATCACTGCCGAATATCATGAGATGTGCTCATGTTAAAGGTAGCTGCCACGCTAGCCGTGAAGCAATATACTACGAATTTTTCTCTGTCTTCCTTATCCCATTTGATACACTTCGTAAGCACAATATTGTCCACCGAAACGATTTTTTTTGCAGAAGACTCAAGCCCATTTAATGCTTTCCTGAAGAAAGATCTAGTTTTTTTGCTTGGGCTAAAGAAAATGTGAAGGTTTTCCATGTTCTTATATTGTGCCTAGGGTATTTTCATTTCCTCCTACGAGTCCTAACGTCCTACAGACGTTCTATTTTTACATGGACGTATGGCCTGTACCAGTTAATACGGAAGTAGAGCGGAAGTAGAATATTTTTCCTTTTCTGATTTACCCTTTTCTCACGCTAAGTGAAACAAAGAACGGATTCATAACAAAACCTACAAGGGATTCATGAGATAGATGGGAAACGGACTTTATGAACCATGGAATTAGAAAATGTGGTAGGGGGACAATGACTAGTGAAAATACTCCTTTTCTCTAGATCTTGGAGTGTTTGACCCTTTTCTCCAAGGGCGAAGAATGCAGTACCTTAGGCTTGAAATTTGCAAATTTTAAAAGAAAAATTAGGGAAAATCCTTATCCTTATAGGGAGACAATGAAATATCCAGTATAGCTCAATCCCACCGCCTTTAGAAAGCATATACGAAGAAAAGGAATTTGTTGAAAAGTCATTTCACATCGGATATACTTTTTCAATCAGGAAGAGCATGGCAACTTAAAGGAATGGGAAAAGTTAAGCTGTGCTTTCACCACGAGACAATGAAGCGAAACGAAGGAGCATATTTGCCTACACTTTGTCTCGCTACAGATTGAAATGCATCAGCAAGTTTACTCAACTTTATTGCAAAAAGACTATGAAGGAGAATAACAAATAAATCCTTTAGAATGCAATGGATCCCTTAAAGCGTGCTTTAGTGTATGGGCATGATGAAAAAAATGGTTGCATAACTTACATATTAGAGAAAACATTCACATGAATACGTAATAGATTGCTAGTGTGATTAGATGGATGTCCAAGAAGTAGAAGAGAGAAGTGGAGGTTGGAGAGCTGTCTAATGCAGATGGTCCCCCTTTTTTTACTGGGACAGTGTGACAGCTCACGTTTCCCAGACAATATTCGCTTTTTTTCAACAGTCAAACTCGAGCTGGTTCACTTTAAGTCATGCAAACTGATCCATACCAAGAATTTTACTTTTTTTTAGTTTTTCTTTAGAAATTATTTTTCTCAAGAAAAATTTCTCTTGGAAAGTCAAACTAGAGTCAAATTAATACATGGGAGGTGACATCAGCCCCTAAAAAAGTCTTTTTCAGAGGAAAATGCGCAAACATTTTGCACGTAAACAAAAATTTGGAGAGATGACAAATAGTTTAATAAATAGATGCGTGAGCTAGTACGGACACATTTTTATTAAACTGCAGTTACAGGTTTATCAAAAAATATGTAACCAGCTTTTTTCCCATTGCTTCGGCTTGGATCAAAATAAAAAATTACCTAAGTTTCACAAAGCGACAAATTTCATTTTTACTCATGCGTAATAAAGTGACAAGAATTTCGTCCGAGCCTATAATATCGAATCTGAAGTGTAACGTTTAGGGTAAACTGTAATTTTCCGCTAGATTTCTGCCACGTGGAATTTTGCCTTTATGTAAAGTTGCCATTAAGGTAAACTGCCTTTGCGGATTTTTGCCTTTATAAAATTTTTGCCTTTAGAGAATATTGCCACTCTGGAAAATTGCCTTCGCCGATTTTAGCCATCATGGAAATTTTCCTTCGTAGACTTTAGTTTATGTTTTCCTACTATTTTTGTTTTAGTTTTCTGCTTTGTTCTTTTCAAACTTTAATGATGATAAAATTAATTTGTAATAAATGAACAGGCCATTACTATCGCACTTAAATTCAATTTTCACCTTAAAAACCGTTTATTTTTCTAATTTAGGAATTTAATAGGAACAAAAATTAACTCCAGACTTTATTTAAAGATCACGAGCAGAAAAAAATCTGCCCTAAAAATACTCCACGAAGTGCAAAGTAAATGAAGGCAAATTTCCATGATGGCGAAAATGCTCGCAGTCAATTTTCCAGGGAGGCAAAATTCTCTAAATGCAAAATCCATTGAGTGAAAAATCCAGAAAGGCAAAAATCCGCAAAGGTCGTTTTCCTTAATGTCAAATTTAAATAAAAAAGGCAAAATTCCACGTGGCAAAAATCTAGCGGCAAATTTCCTTCACCCAAAGTTCAGAGACCCTCCTGCTAATCATTAGACCACTCAATTTTCCGCTTCAGACTGCCTACATGGTGATTAGTAAATACGATGGGAAGAGTATGGGTCACTGAAGATTCACACTTATCAATTCCACTTATACAGGGTAAGGACTGTGCACAAAGCGCAATATCTAGTCTAACGAACCGTATTTTCATAATGTATGAATGAACCCTTAAAATATGCAATAAAAGCTTCCACTCAAATTCGCACGAGCGCCCATCTATCAAATGATGTAAGTGCTTCTCACGATTAGTTAGCTTTGGAATTGGAACGCGCAAAGCACAAGTAGGCGATGATGTACGTGTGTATGACTTTCCCTCTTTTAAAGCGTTAAGGCACGTACTCAAAATACTCCAATATTTCCAGGTTACTAATTCATACTTACTCTCCTTAGATATTAAGCAGCCACAAACTGGAGATATTTTTGTGTCAAGTGTTACAATCGCGAATCGAGAAACAGTTCGCATGAATTACACAGACAAGGTAATTTTGAAAGTGAAAACTCAAACAGAAGAGCCTTGATCATAAGGCAGAGTATTAAAATAATGGGAAGTTCATATAAGATCATGAAACATTGTAATTAAAACACGAGATCATTATTATCAATGTTAATTATATGTATTCTGGGAAATGCATAGCTTCACCGATGCTTACAGCTTTCACCAGGATGTATGAGGTGTACTACAAGTATTCGTTATGCAAAGCAGACTGCTTCCTGCAGGCAAGCCCTCCACCGGCCCAAATGGAATGTGCTAAATAGGAATACAAGAAGAAAACGCTCAAATCATGATTGTATTATCCAAAATGGTTGTGTAATCCAGGATGTGGTTTCTCCTTGCCAGAAGGAATGAATATCGCCCGGTATGGCTTACTCCACTACCTACCACCTACCACATACACTAAAGTTCACAATTTATTTGCATAAAAAAAAGGAGCGAGGTTTTTATCTAGGTGAACTCTCGTGTGACGTGTAAATGATACACTGCCTCATTTCCTCAATGAACTTTTGAATCTTTGATAAGGTTCAGCCTAGAAAAATACAACATTTTAATCTCAAAATTTTCTCTCTCAAGATCTCACACCAGACTCAGACTCCTTTTCAAACTTAATCAATCAAGCGAAATTTTCTTTGGAAGGGTAAGCATAAAGCAAGCAGCGTCCTAGGGAATACTGAGGAGGGTTATTTCGCCTTACTCATGTAGTATTTCGGAAAAAGCCTCTGAAATTGTTCCCTAGACGCTGGCCGAGTTGTTTGTGACTCTTGTCAAAATCATGTGAAAATCGGAAGCTACATCCGTCGCATATACTTCCGTTTTTCTGCGACATGACTAAATTTAAATTCTGTAGGGAATAATGAGCGAATGGGATGCTTAGTATCTGTTCTTTGAGTTTGGTTGTTTCCTTTATGCCACCACAGGGTTGTGTATTGTATCAAGTTAATCTTTTCAGTTGGCTGTCAACCAAAACAACAACATCAATATCATCATCACTTTGCCATCACGAACACGTTATTTTCAAACAATATATTGTAATCCGGTCGGTCGTTCATAGCTCGTTATTGTGGCGTTGGGAATGGCGAGGGAGATGAGATCTTACGCTTAGGGTGTACAGTCTCGACCTCATTTTCTTCCCAAGTAGATATACTTTTTGGCAAAGGCCTCCTGAGTGTACTTACCTTTTCCCTGAAACTCTCAAAACTCGCAAGTGTGTCCCTGGCAGTTAGGCTTTGCTTACTCTCAAGTCTCAACAGAGAAAGTAAGCTACGAATATTTCCGTTACAATGGGCTCCAAAACTAACAAGACAAATATGCTTTCCGTGCTTAGAAAACTTAAAAAGTTCATTTTGTAAAGTTTCCGCGAGAAACTACCCGTTCAACTTGTGCGCTCACATGTGGCCTTTCACAATGAAAACAAGCTGAAAATGAGCTGCTGCTGCTGCTGTACTCAACGCTAAAAATTGTTAAGCGTTAAGCCATCCACTGGAAGTCTAACAAATGAAATGAAAGTTAAGTAGCAGGAATATGCCTTTAAGTATTTTCTCAGAGATGAATGAATTATAAAATTTGCGTACTTTTGTGCTCAGAAAAGGGGTAGGTTTTCCTACGCTACTTTATGTACTTACTCGACTAGACTTCTTCAACTAAAAGGATCTGAGATATTAAATTTAGCATATGAATACGACAGGTTTGGCAAATGCATAACTTGGCAAAATTACCAAATTTCCACATTACTTCTTAATGTGGAAGTAAATATTTAAAAAATCGGCAAATCAAGTATTTCACATGAAAGGTAAAATTTTTGGTGGCAAAAGCATCCAGTTTACAGGTGGAATTCAAATTCATTTCACCGTGGCAAAATTGTCTTCCATGAGGCGTTTTTGATTTTCGCCTTATGACATATTTGCCAAACTCAGTTTGAAAAACAAGGGAATAGTCTGCTTACACGGGGAAAAGGTGAAGAATTCTTTGGCAGGCCGACACTTGTAACGGTAAGTCGAATTTACTAAGGAAGGCACGTTACCCCTGCGATACCTAAGCGCATTTAGTCAAGTCATAGACGAATGAATGATAGAAAATATTAAATAAGTTATGGATGCTCTGGAAATGAAGAGTGGTGTGATAAAGATATTGCGACGCATTTGCATCTAAATATGATTATGACTGTTTCGCAATGAGCCTGTACCAGCCAAGAGTACAGAAGTTGATCCAAATCATCTTGATTGCATTTAGACTTTGATCTTTTGATGGAATTACTAAACAGATATAGAAGCTGTATGTAACATCAAGTAAACATACATTATCTCATGAATTAATTACCTACCCCGTAATAAAAACTTCGAGCTTAAGCTTAAATAAATCCGTTGAAGTTATCAGCTTTCTGTAACAGAGCCCCTTGCTTAAAATTACTGAGAACCTAGGATAATAAAAACTTAACACCATAGCCTTTCGCTAGATGCTCAGATGAGCTGAAAGATTTCATTTGAGTAATTTCAGTACCACCTATCTCTTCATCCTGCCGGTGGAGGACAGACATTATGAAAGTTGAGCTAATAAATTTTTCCGGGAAAGTTTTGTTCATCTAGAAAATGGAATACATTTTAGGAGTGTTTGAGATCTTCATCATCATGACATACACATTTTATAACAACGGCCAAGTTGCTCCTAGTTTTTGTCCTCATCATCATTTCATATTCCAGCTTCAATATGTTTTTCTTCGTTAAAAACTCAAGCTATATGAAATTTTCAGTCTCTCTAGTTTTATGTTGGAGGACAAAAACCAAGAGTCTTTACCCAAGAATTTTAAACCAAGAATATATTTAGCCAAGATTAAAATTTATCAAGAATGCATTACGCCAAGATTGTTTTCAACTGAGGCTTCAGTTTTTATACAAAGATTTTCCCTGAACGACGTTAGCCCAAGAGCTTAGCTAGTGTAGAACGCTTGAATATCTTTTAATTAATTAGGAAACCAAATTATGTCGAATTGTTCTTACTTTATAACATTTATTCACAAATGCATTTTCGCATTAAAGTTCTTGAGGTTTAGGGATATTGGTTAAAGATTATCAGTTTTTGTCCCTGAATCTTCTAAATACAATACAGTTACAACTATCGTGGATGAGAATGGGGGAAGCCGAGATGCGTAAAAATGTTTACATATTTTGTCCCGTGAGTAGTACGATATTATGACAAGTTCGTAAAATGTTGTATGGTACCGTACGTATTTTAACTTCACAGTGTAAAAATGTGCTACATTTTACGTCGTGTAGTGTCTGTTTAAACACTTCTGAGAAGAGTAGGTTTCCTCGTGTCTACCTCGTTATTATCTTCATCATCATCTACATCATTATCACCTCTTTGCTGGTTGGGAAAGCAACATTTCCTGGCTCATGAATCATGATTACACTGCAATGCATCCTTACTCCCCAATTAATGACTCTCCTGACAAGTTTCTCTATAAATGTTGGTGTATAGCTTAACAAACATTACGCAACTCATCACCAACTTTGGCTAAATCTTACATTGGCAAATTTCCACATCTAGGATGGCGTATCACAGAAATTTTACAAATTTTTTGGTGTCAAATTTCAAACATATTGGATGAGAGATTATGGTTTCAGGTTAATTATTTTCAGTTTATTCTTATCAAGTAATTACCATCTAAATCCCTCGGACATCACAAACATTTGAACTGACAAGGAAAACACGGAAATCCGCCATTTCAACGGTTTGCCAGTACAGAAAGCTTTTGTAATTGAGTTAGGCCCAAAAAAATTTCTTTAAGTGACCTCTGGTTTAGAAAGAGAGTAATGGGGGAAGAGATGCCACCTGCGAAAAAAAAACTTTTCCAAAGTGAATCTTTACTCCAAATTTCCTAATTTTTGCATTGATCATTTATTTATATCCCATACCTCTCCAGTTTTTTCCCTTTCCACTTTCTATGAAATCGTTTTGTGTATTTGCGTTTACGATGAACAAAATAACTTCAAACCTGCGCCGTAGGTCAAAGTTACTAGAAACTTCACAACCCGCACGCAAACTGTTTCCAACCAAAGAATAAGTAACGCACTGCAAATTTTTAGATTTAGGTACCGATTCAAGGATTTATAATCAACAAAGGCTTCTTAGTAACATTACTAATAAGCGGGCCACACCATCTTCCCTGTAACATCCAAGAATCCAAGTGTAATGAAAAGTGTTGTTTAGAACTGCATGCATGTGTACCCTGTACATGTACGGATGGCATGCATGAAATGAAAAACTCGAAAAGAAATTAGGAATTCTTCGGAAGACTACTAGCCAGCAAAACTTTGAAGCTGTAGAGGTGCCCAAAGGAAGAGAAAAATGAGATAGGGATGTTCTTATGCTTCACCATTTCACATTTTCTTTCATTTCCCCTCCCTGGTGTGACGCTATCTTCTCCCTCTTACCTCCATTTTCTCCACAATTTTCAGTTTCGGAATGGTAAGGTGTAGCACTCTTTACTCTTTCATTTCAGATTGCGTCTTAAGCCTCTATCGAGATGGGCGTGTACCTCTAGTTAGCCTATTCCAACACTTACATTTACATGTAAACTCTGAAACACTAATAAAAACAAACTTTGCACAAATCATGATGATGATGAACCAGCAAAATGCAAAAAAAAAGCCTTATTGTTGTGATCATAGCCATAAATTTGTTGCAAAGGTACAAACGTATCATACAGTTTAGACTTTTGGCGAAATTTTTCTAGATGTAGGAAATTTACCGTTGGAGTCTTACCTATATGAAATTTTGCCAGGAATGAATTTAGCCTTGCAAAAACCTGCCTTTGTCGCACTCTGCCTTCAGTTTCATAAAGGCAAAATTCTGCTAGGCTAAAATCCACAGGCAAAACACGAAGTTTTTTCCAGTTTTCAATTCCATAAGAGGAAAATGGAATCATCAGCCTTTAAGAAAATGTGAGAATATTTAGAATTACGGAGAAACTCGTAATCATCCAGTTGTCCTGTAGTACACACTAGCGCGTTATTTTTGCTTAGCTCAATACAGTCTCGGAAATCCCGTGCAATTTCTAAAGTTAGTTTCTTCATCTGGGAAATTTCCCACAGGTGTACTATGCTAATTTAATACGTTCCCTTGAAATATGCATGGACGCTTGTGCCAAACTATTAGGCTGATGGACACCTATCAACTTCTCTTCCCGTTTCTTTATCTAAAGTCTTCTTTGGGCCTTCTTAATGCAACGTAGACATGTAATCATACAAAGAGGGAAAAAATCCAGCGAACCAATTACCAGTTCCAAAGGAGGGGGAAAGGAGGAACGCAGGAACGAGTATTGAAAAAAAAAAACAAATATTGGTAAAATCTCACCTTGTTTAGGATACTTACTAACAGTCTCTAAACTTCTTACGCCAGTTGTACGATAACTAATATCAATATCATTTTTTATTCAGGGCGTAAAATGAGTGAGCACAAAGTAGAAAGGAATGAGTAGTCCCTGATGTAGCAATTTCATGTTCTTCACGTGCCTTTCTTTCTCCTCTGGTATTCTCTTGAGGAAGTATTCAAGTCTTGCTGGTAATGATAATACCTAGAAATGGATGGAGGTATGGAGGAAAGAGAGTGTAGAGAAAAATGACAAAGAGCTCGGGCGATTTGGTGAGTGATTTTTTATAAAGTTTGTGTCTTGCTGGAGTGCCATTTTCACGCATGAATTTATTCAGTGGTGGAATGATGATAAGTAACACTCGCACACTACTTCTCTCACTCTCATTCCCTCTAGAGGTCTACAGGGTCTAGAGTGCTACAGTTCTAGTCTACCTCGTCATATTTCATTTGACGAATGAAACTGCATGAGTCAAGGATCCTTCAACTTAGTTCTTTGCCTCAATCACCATCAACGCCAGAGTCTTCATATTTAAGAAGAGCAAAGGAGAAAATCGGCCGTATACCTAAAAGCAAGCAGACCATTTGCACAAGTTACCTCCCACATCCTTCTATGTCATTCCGAAAATATATTCTAGATTCTAAGATTCTACAGTAGAAAAATTACTAAGCCTAGTTATATACTGTTCATTTGCAAATTTTTCGCAACGATTGTAGCTAAATGTATAATGAAAGGGAGAGATGGCTACAGTAAAATGTACTTAAATTTTTTACCTTCACTCTACTCACCCGATATCCAATCGAAAACAACTTGATGCTCTAAAAAATTCTACTTTTACCCAAAGTTTCAAAGAGCTGGAAAAGTGAGGCGTTTTGGAGGAAACAGAATGTATAGATGTTCAGATATGTACTTTATTTTAGGCAGTAAAGTTTAAACTTCTCCAGCTCATTTCCCTTTGCGCCGTTGTACCCAGTAGGTAAGCGTAAAGCGTAACATGGAGCTCCCCACGCTCTCCTATTTCCCTCCATCATCATCATGTTAGGTCGTCATTATCCTAAGTCGAAGTTCATGTGCCTCCTAGTATTATGCCTAAGCTTGGAAGCTTTACTTTTTTATTGCCCTTCCTTCTCCGCAGTGTACAATAGAGTAAATAATACAGTGACAAAGTGAACTAAATTTTTTAGTTTTTTTTTACAGAATCTTGTTTGCAAAGGGTTTAATGTATACGTCCCAAGTCTCCCCAACGTAGTATAATGTGCACTTTAGCTCATTTTCTCTTGCATTATAAAATAGAGAGAGTTTAGCTCCATATCCAGCAGGGGTAGTGGATCTATGGTAACGGCCTTCCCAGTAGGACTTTCCAACTAGGAAGTAATCGTAGGCAGTGGTACTTGCACTGGTGAAGCAAACCACTCACCATGAGAGGAATAACCGAAGCTTACTCTCAATAAGGATCGGATAAAGTACTCGCGCAATCAGGCATGAATATTCCAGCTTCTAAAAGTGAAAGTCTTTTTCTCTTTAAAAAAAGAAGAAAAAAAGAGGAATAGTCATGCAGACTCGGATAGACTCATAAAGTCTCTTTTTATGCATGCATTGGCTCACCAGCAGCGTGGACCAAGACTAGAGCTGCATCATTCTGTTGATGAAGGAGAGTAGTCGTTAGTGTCAATACTTGGATGACTAGATGAAAGTACTAGTGTACACACACTACACACGCTGGCAGGGGGTCCACGTCAAGTGCAAACACGAGTCAAGTGCCATCGCACCAAATGAATGGCAAATAATTACACTACAATAAGCACAATATTGGATAAATTGCAGACACAAGTCACCAGCCAAACTCCCAATAGTCCCTACGTTTCAAAAATCATGTGAAATCAGCTATAGGTATAACACAAAAGGGCCACTTGTTGTAGATTATGTATAGCTTAATGACAGCTTCAGTCAGTATTTGTCAGTCGTAGTCTAATTGGCTTACAAATGCTTATAAAAGGTATCGGTACTAAGGTACTTAGTCGGTGGTGAACTACAATACTGGGCTACATTTGAAGTACTTTGTACTTTCACTCCAACTCCGTTTTATAGAATCAAAGAATTATATTTAATTTAGCCCGCTCAACATTTTTCAAAGTATATTTGAGCAAAAACGCTCTCCGCACTGTCTCCCATTCAAAAACTAATCAATGGTTACTTCCCACACCACAAAAAAAAATCCAAATTCCACTTGTATTAAAAATCAATGGTGAATACAGAACAGCTAAGTTTTCTTTACTTTCTTTTGATCATTGGTAAAAGGAAAATGTTTGAGATTTGAAGATTTCCTTTTTGAAATTAAAGTGCTTGCAAGTTTCTTTCAGTGTGCTTGCATTGCTTGCAAAAAGTGGTAGTATCATGTTCTCTCTATTTGCACCACTAAAAACCAATTTTGTAAAGGATTGAATGAGATGTGAGCGGAAGTACTGATAAAGATATACTTATTCTATTACATTATTAGGCTGGGTTGGAGGAGTACATAAAAGGGAGGAAAAAAATTGCGCTCTTGCTCAACTCCTTTCATTCGTTTGGCCTAAACTTGGTGATCACAATAACGATATTCGTTTTTTGAATAGAGTAAAAAATGTAAGAAAAGTTGGAGGTTTCTTCGAAATTTACGACTGTGACTCTACTTCCCGCAGTGATCTTCATTGTGACGTTGTCCTCACTGTTCCTTTCTCTCGTAGTGTCAATATTGTCAGGAATATTCAATAAATCATTCTGCAGCGGGGAAGAAGGAGCGTAAGGGAAATGGGAGAGAACCTAATCCTACAAGGAGATACTTCCTTTCTTGCCATTATTCAAGCATTACATTATTACTTTCCAGGTGTCATTTTCCTCTGTCAATAACTTTATTCAATGACTCACGCGGAGAAGTTATGGCTTCTGAGTTGCTCTCCCGTTTCTCACTCAACTCGGACCATAAAAATGTGAGTGTTTTACCTTGCCCACAACTCTCCCCCCATTTTGTACGTTTGAAGGACAAACCTGCTCTTGCAAAATATACTTGATGAAATCCGAGACTTTTTTAAGAATACAAGGAAACTACCATCTTGAAACTTGAAACAAATAGATGGAATTGGAAACATAGATGATATTAAGTCTACAGAGCCACACAGAAATTTGAGTACTTACCAGCGCAGAAAAGGATAGTTATGAAGGTGCCAGTGCTGATGGAAACTTTAAAAGCCATTTTTCCTTGCTTTCTCCAGCCAAAAACTTTTGTTCGCTCGATGTTCTGTAGTGTTAGATGGTTGGGAAATTTTTTCGCGGGAAATAAACTATAAATTTGGCAATTTGCTTTGCTCAAAGCCTACTTTAAACTTTTTTAAACAGATAACTTGCGTTCTTTAACTTTGTGTAGGCTCCAAGAGAAAATGAAATGGAGGTTGTACTGTATCTTTGGGATAATACTGTTTCTCCTATTTTCAAGACCTTGTCAAACAATATTAAGGATTTAGTTTCACCCTTTGTCTTCCTAGTTTCACTAGCTTCCCTTGACAAAGTTTTGCTGAATTTTGTGAGTATTATTTTCCGAGGAAGAGCACACAACAAAAGTGATAGTGCTATGGAGTGACACTCCTCGTCTCTCTCCCTTTTTTACAAGATAAGTTTGTTTCGAAACAACAATGATAATGGAGTAGAGTATCAAATGGAACTCTAAAGAGTCTTTGTTCTCAGGTTGAAGTCACTTGTTTTCAACTAAAATGCACTTTTGATGTTGACTTTTTTCCCAGAGTGGGCTTTCTCCGAGGTAGAAAGATACTGTGTTGGAGGAAAACACACAAAACGCTTTTCCCTTTTAATGAGGAGGAATCTCGTTCGACGTTTCTGGATCAAATCATCAAAGTTTGTTTTCAATGAGAGCCTGTCTAGAAATTGTGCATATGTATAGGTATTTGTTAAGTTGACTTGTTCTCCTTTTGGGTTAAAATTGGTGAGAAGAGTAGGCTTTGCTGAACGGTCACGTTTGTTAAAAACTCGTTAGTGGAAGTAAACCCAGAGGATGTTTCTTTCAAGAAAGGATTATTTGCGATTCTAGCAAGAGTTCACTCAAACAGTTGTAAACTGATAATGACAAGCTTCTCCAGACGCTTCGTTCTGGTCACCCCAGGAAGGAGGCAAGTTGCTTTGTGACTTGAACTTTTTGATCGCTTTTGATTGTATATGCGTTGGGTTGGGAGTGTTGTGAGCTTTTAAGAGTAGTGCATACAACATATATTCAGAATGACGAAAGTGAAGAAGAACTGCTGTTTTCACCCTTGTTAACTTGCTATTTTCAAAGTAGAGATGAAAGAATTGAACAACGTTTCCACACAATCCTCTCCAACAAACTGAGGAGAAGTTGGAGGTTGCAAGGGTACTTTTCCCTGGGCCTGATTTACTCCGTGCTTATGTTCAATAAGCTGGCATCCAAGCTGGGAGAAGAGAAACGTTCCTTTGCTATCACAAATATGGAAAGTGTACTCTTGTCTGCGCCACTCTCTTCGCACCACCATTGCTTCTCAAAGCCAAAATATTTGCGATTCGTATGTCGAGTAGGGAAGGGGATCTTGTGCGAATTTAGCGTCTCATGGACATGACGTAAGGCACCTAATATACGTACAAGCATCATGGTCACGGAACCATATGAACTTATTACATTTTTTATATATTTAAACTAAAGCTGTAGCATCTACTCTTTTAATATTTCACTTCTAATATTTCAATAAAAAATATTAGCTTTATTAAGTAAGTAGGTAAAAACGGATGTCAAATGGTTATGGTTACTTCTTCTAAACTGAATGGAAAAAGGGGGATGTAGTAAAGATTAGTCTCATCTCATTTAATAACTGCCTTCGAAATAATTGCCTTTTTTGATCTTCTGGAACTCAACAAGTTTGAGTGAACTACCAAAAACTATATACTTTGTTATATTTTAATAATTAATCCCCCATCGGATGCATTGGCTGATATTGATAATTTGTATAAATCATTAAAAACCCAGTCACGGGTTAAATTGCGCTTTTGGCATATAGTGAGTAATGCCTCCATGATACCAAAGTAGAAGGCGGCTTTGGCGTATGACCTTTAACCAAAGAAGGTGTGGGCTTTAGGAATAGTAATGTTTGAATAGATGTAATGTAAAAAAATAAGAACAAAAAGTTTGATGCATGAAGAGGATTCGAATCCCCGACCCCTGCATTTGCGCCCGATAGCTGAATCTACTATGCCACATCATTTATCTGAATGAGCTCTGGCTACTATATGCAATCGCTTTTTCTCCACAACAGTGTAAAAGGTTTTCAGCGGATGACGGACGAAATTTACTAGACTTTACTTTCTCGATAACCTTAGATGTGTCTATGAGATAAATTTCATAGTCCAATCAAACAGGCAGACTTGTGTATGTCAACAATTAAGATCTAGATCTGATATAAGGTAAAAAAATTTATCTTTATTTCTGGTTCTTGATTGCACAAACCCTGATTGACATAATAAAGTACTTAATCTGAAACATTTGATCTGGATAAATTGGCCATAGTTAAGATAACTATAAACTTGGCAGAACAGTGACGTAGGTTTCTTAAATTGATAAATTTCTGATTGTCTGTAAAATTTCACAACGCCGAAGGAACATAATTATACAATAGTTAGTATACTTCTGAATCGCAGTGTATCTTATTGACGGGTTGGACGGTGAGGGTTAAGTTTAACACCCCCCCTACAAAGGGTCCCCCCTTTGGTTTCAGGGGGG
>JAANSQ010000853.1:0-18609 GCA_036850885.1 Lepidocyrtinus dapeste | reverse complement strand
ACTTTGTGATTGTGGATGATGCGCTGTCCCCTCCACAATTTACTAATTGACCTAATTGGTACCCATAGAAATTTCGCTGGCGGAGAAGGTGACATTTTTGCTCACAACACTACTCAGCGACGTAGCCATCATGAGCAGCGAGGTGGAACGAAAGGATATAATCTCCATGCAACTGGACATGCTCCAAAGAGTCGGGGAGTCGGTTACTGAAGCAGTAAATATATCCGAGCAAGATTCTCTCAAGAAGGAGCACGTAGTCGACGTACTTATTCCCATTTTGCTCGGCGTCACCAGAGCTTTCGGCAGATATGGAGAAGCGGAAGATAACACCATTGCATTGTTCACTCTCATATTCCCCAAGCCCAAGGCACCCATCGTAGTCAAAAAGGATGATAAGTGTGTAAAATCAATCCCCAACTTTCGATCCGTTATTCCAAGATCACTTTCCACCTCCTTCGGAGTGCCTATTGTAAATGAGCAACATAACGATCAAGTGAATTGGTTCGCTGTGGCAGCAACACCAAAATCAGATATTGACTATGCAACAGTCTTTTTCCGGAAACAAGGCTCATCCTATGCCTCATATAAAAATAAGACACTTCTTGTTAAGTTCACGGTGGCGCAGCTTCAGGTACAAAAAAGTCTACAGGATTTCAGTAACCTTGATTGTATGATTTTCAGTAATATCAAATTCCTTAAATTTGTTCATAAATAGGCTGTACTCCAAACAGCCAAGAGTATTTTAGATCAAACTGTGTTGAGCAAGCTAGATGGTTGGTTCGTGGACGTACGGTCATTTCAAAATGATAGATCCTCGCATTACAAGTTAGTTCAAATAATTCTACCGCCAAATTTCAAAATGCATCAACTAGTCCAAAATATTTTATTTGTTGTTTAGATCGGTCAGTGAAATTTTGAATTTAGTTTTGGTATCACTGCTAAAAGAATGCTTACATCGACATCAAGATCTGCCTGCTCCATTTACCAAAGAAGTGCAAGAATTCGTGAAAGGCCTTTTCCTCTCTGGCCAAACTGAGCTTTTACGCTATTCGAAAAGAAGTGCGGAAGAAAGTATCGATCCGAATGGACACAAACGATGCTGCAAATTTCGAATGAACGTACAGACGAACGCCAACTGTGTGGAATTGTTAGTCTGGGCTATAGGCGATGAGTCAGGTACGTTAATCTTTTCAATTTCCTCCTATTCCTCTAGAATGATTACCATTTAATAAATCTTTCATTTCCTCCAACATTTTTTTAGTTGCCAATGAAATCTCTTTTATCAATGAAATTTTAACTGGCATTGTTTCGAAAAGTAGAGAGCGAGCAGTCATCAATAAATGCGCAAGTAAACAATGAAAAACAGCTTCATTTCTTGGCGTGTCACTCAACTTGTTGTTTATTGTCTGTTTTACCACGATACACTCGAAGACTCGAGCATTCTTTTTTATTTCATTTTTTCTGTAAAAAACTTCCCGAGTTTCTCTATTCCATAAAAACTGTTTTAGTGTGACCCGTTGTTCAGAGAGACTAACCCTTGTGAGCTGATTGTCATTGTTCGATGCATGCAAGGTTTCTCTTAAACTAACAATACTTATTTGGAATGTGGGGTGTTTGCTGGTGACTGAAAGTGTGTGGGGAATATGACTTTGTATCATGAATCATTAGTAACCTCTGAAACATTTCTGTAGGAGCGGATAGTCTCTGTTGTCGGTTAGCGGAGAAGATCAATGACACTCATGCGAATAAGTTGGCCTTGGCGCACATGCCACTTTTGGTTGTATGTCTGCAGGTATGAAGCACTCTGATAAGCTACTTGATAAATTTTGTCCAGTATGAAGTCTAGCTTATTGACACTTTTTGAATTGGATATTTTAGGGTTTGGGAGATCTGGCTTGTAAATTTCCTACGATTGCTTCTTCAAGTATACAGTATTTAAAGGAATTCCTCATAGGGCCATCTCCAATACTTGCTAGACTTTATGATAAGGAATCGGCCAAGGCCTCTAGTAAGTGTTGTTGCTCAGTCAACTCAAGATATTGCTGTATGTGTTTGATTTATTTTGGTAATTTTAATGCAGATGTGCAAACACTGGAGGACGTGTGGAAGAAAGATGACACCCAAATGGCAGCATTTCAGAGATTGAGGGATGTAGCAATTGAAAATCTTTGCCACGCCTTAAAAGCTGGATTAAGCTTGGAGGCGCATTCTGTGCAAGCCTTCTTAGCTTCGGTGTCTAACAGAGTATTCATGGCGGAGAAGGAGTGGTTAGTCTATTCTACCTGTAAAGTTGAATAACAATTATTTGGAGGCGCTAATGATTTCTTTAAATTCAAATATTTAAAATCTTACAGGAAAGACACACAGTCTATAGATAAGCCACCATCGGAGCTGCCTCCCACCACGGATACGGAAAACTCGCTGTTGGTCTTGACCAACTCCATAGTAATGCTTGGGCATGTTGCAGTGGCCTTAAAAGAGACGGCTAAAACGACCGAGTCAGTTTTACACTTTCTTCAGCAGAGGGTTGGCAAAATGCCTCCAGTTCTGGACATACTCATAGTAGACCAGCTAGCTTGTATTGTGATTGCAAAGTGTGAGAACTACGTGTATGAGGAGGTCATGAAAATGTTTGTCATGTTTACCGTCGAAGCGAGCTCTTCAACTTACGCGGAGAATCCGGACTGCAAGTATAGGCATATTAGTGGCTCTGTGATGAATGCTCTGGCCAACATAGCGTTGAGTCTAGAGGGTGAAGCCTTAATGAACGATTTACTCGTGAGATTGCTCGAACTCTTTGTACAGCTTGGTCTAGAGGGAAAACGAGCAGCGGATAGGTCGCCCGCAACTGTTAAAGTATATTTCTAAACCACAAAACCCAAACTATTTATGGATAGTGTAAGATACAACGTTAGAGTAACTAAATATATGATTTTACTGTAGGCCTCCTCTTCAGCTGGCAACCTGGGTATTCTGATTCCCGTGATTGCTTTACTACTTAGGCGTATACCACCCATATCTGATGTGAAACCAAGGCTACATAAATTATTCAGGGACTTTTGGTTGTACTGTATTATCATGGGATTCGTCTCCTCTCAAGAAAACTGTGGTCTCTGGCCTGGAGAATGGTACGCTGGTGTACAAGAGATCGCTTCCAAAAGCCCTTTACTCATTTGCCGAACCAGTATACGATCCGAGTTAAGGGAACTGCAGTACACATCAGCACTCCGAGCGGAGGCCGTCTCTCCTGTAATGTTTTTTTTTTAAACTGTATTCATAACTGAGCCATAACCTAACCTCATATTTGATCCTATAATGATGATGATAATGTTTAATCTAGATTGAGTTGCAAGAACTTCGCAATAAAATTCTAAACTTACTGGACAAAAGTTCGACTGATGTGGCATCAATTGTTCGCAGTCTACAGTTCCCTCAGTGCGCCTATGTACTATCTGTGTACTGGCTTGAGATACTCCGTATACAAACAGTACCACAACCAAGCTTCAAGGAAATATTTGGGTATCTTTGCGAACCCTCCATTCAAAAGGAAAAGAATGGATTGTGGAACTGCTTCTCATGGTAAGTTACATTCATTCTTTATCCTTTACAGTACCTAATTTCCATTTATGGCAATGTACGAACCTAACCTCCACTTAAATTACTAGTGTCGGTGAGAAAGTATTCGAAAAGTTTCTGGTGGTACTATCCGCTCGAGATAGGGACTCACAAAGAGAACGAGAACTGGAACAACATGCCCAGTTCCTACTGGTTAAGTTTAACCACGTGAATAGGCAGATTCGAAAAGTGGCAGATAAGTTTCTTTCAGGTCTCGTGGAAAAGTAAGTGGATCGAGAGTCAGTGTGAAATTTATCGTTAGATAATAGTGGTTCAATTAGTAAAATGAGATATTGGTACTGAATCATGTCAGATTTCCCCATTTGCTCTGGAGCCGCACTGTATTGCATACAATGCTGGACATACTGGAAGTTCTTGCGAAGAGCCTAAACACCAACCCTAATTTAGATAATGCTACTGCTGCTATAGCAAATACCGCTTATACGATACAGTTTATGGATAACATGGAGGCTAGAGAGGTAAGAAGCTTCAGTGGTGGTGATATTTAGATCAGTTTAATACGGGAAATGTATCAGTACTGTAGTACTTAATTAATTTACTTAAAGGCTATGGTTCGAGATTACGCAGAACGTTGTAAAGGTTTCCTCCAGGAGGCAATGAAATGGGCTCCTGAAACTACACGTTCTCATTTGGAGGAATATGTAAATTTAAATTGCGTGGATGCACTGCAGAACCATTCTGGCTTGGCTATGGCTACTGAAGGACTACTTAAGTTTGCGGGATTGAACTTATCCGCTTCGACACTTCCAGTATGATTTAGAAATTAGTAGGAACTAGTAGAGATAATTCTTTAACATCGTCTTAATACCTTTTAAACTATTAGGACTCCTCTCTCGAGAAACGACCGAACTGTGTAAAGACCAGTATACCCAAGTGCATCTCTTCTTTAACCATTCGTAACCACTTCCTGGGTCAGGTTCAGGGCATGCTTCAAATCGAAAAGTTAAGCTCCATTGTTAAAGGCCTGATACAGAGATTATCCCAGGATGTAGATGACCTCGCAGTCACCGACGAGATTTTCCAGGAGAGTGTATGGCTCGCTACGGCCCTATTAATATGTCACGAAGGTAAAACACAAAGACAGATTCCAAAACATACTCATCCAACATCCAATCCAATCTTTTATTCAATCCGAATGGAGTGTCTGCGTAAGTTAGTTAAGTTCATGGAAAGCACTTATACTAAAATTTAGCGTTAATCCCTTAACCTTCCTACTTTAGGTTTGAATCGTATACTCCTACATGCAGTCTGTTGGGCACCGATACACAGATTCACAGAAAATGTGTTGAGAACTTGTTGCGAAAGTTGGCAGTGGTTGTTATCTGCCAGGAAGGATCTTACCTTGGCCTTCATGCAGGAAATGTTGGCAGCGTGGCAGGTATGAAAGAAATTAACATTAATTAATCAACCCCCACCCTCTGTTACCACCAAGGCGATGTTTTACGTAGCCTAAATTAATTTCCATTTTTCCATTACAGAGTACGGTAGAAAGGAAGCTGGGTATATTTTCGCCGGAAGCTCCTTGTACTAGCCCCTTATCTGCTTATGAGGGTTGCGATTTAAAACTCCTTCTGCCGGACATAACCCCTCATGATATATGGGTGGGTTTTATATGCGAGCTAGTGGAGAACAGTAAAGGTTGCAATGACGATCTGGTGGAGATGTTTTTGTATTTGATACATCGCACGTTTCCATTCACTGTTGGAACGGAGCGTTCCATGACTCGTCATATATTGGCCATAAGGCCTAGGTTCCGCTTGTTGAGTTGTGCTCTGAGCATCGTACAGGATGATAGTACTAGGCACCCACACTTGAAGAAGTCTATTGTGAGGGAGAGAATCTACGCGTCTTGTTTGGACTACTTCTGTCAGGGATATTCTGTTCCATCTAATGACGCCATGGAGCTTAGAAAGGACCTCCAAGTGGTTCTGAAATTCTGGCAGATTTTACACAACGACAAGAAATACATTCGGCCGTTGGTGCAGGAGCAAGCGTCTAGGGTGCCATTTGTAAGCTTGGTATTGGTTTTAGATATACTGAAAAATTATTTAGAAAATTGTTTTCTGGAGGATGACTAATTCATTAAAATGTTCAGCAATCCCGGTTCCCCGAGTCTCTTCCTGTTACGGAGATAAGATTGAGTGAAGGATGGATGAATACTGTTTATGCTAAGAAGGACCATCAGCGTATAAGGATTAATAAGCAGAGGAACGAAGTCTTCGAAAGGAACAGCTTGAAGGAGATGATGAAAAAGAGGAATTTAATTTTGGAATTACTAGCTCAAGAGGTGAGCATATCGATCGTTAGTTGCTGATACCCAGGCTCTAGTAATAACTCAAACATGGTTAATGGATTTTGCATCTTGAAACCACTAGATTGATGTACTTATGACGTGGCATAATCCCCTCAACGCCCCAGAGTTAGCGATTTCAGGCGAATCTACCATAAATACTTGGAGAGCGATGAAAAGCTCGGAGAAAATTTGGCGTGATTCTGTACGTTTAGCGTGGGATGTTTGTCCCATCTTGGCGGTGTACTTACCACGTAGATTAAAATCCACTGATAAGTCCGTGGTTGTGGATGAGGTAGGTCACCTCGTGCGCCAGTTTCCGGACTGTGTTATGCACATACCGGAATCGCTCATGTACCTAGTTACTCCAGATGCTATTGTTGGGGATTATCCTGAAGTAAGTTTCAAATATAATTTTGATAATTAATAAAGCCAAAGCAGTTATTTATATAATGAATAACATGTGTGCGTATTGATTTTGCTTGTAGCTTTCTGCTGTATTGACATGGGCTCCATGCTCTCCTATTCGGGCGCTATCTTTTTTCAGTAGGCAGTATCCTACACATCCAATAACTGCCCAGTTTGCGGTCAAAGCACTGCTCAGTTATCCAGCAGATGCAGTATTGTTCTACATTCCACAGCTAGTACAGAGCATACGACATGATCATGTGAGTACATACAATGTAGCACAAGTGAAGTATGAATTCATGTGGGAGTGCCTCCCAAGTCTGGGTTTTTCGTGTTTTAGCAAACGCTCATAAATTAAAACAAATAGGCAGTTATATAACAAGTCTTTATTTAGATGGGCTATGTTGGCGAGTTTATCAAGAATATAGCGAAAAAGTCCCAGCTCGTGGCTCACCAGCTTATATGGAATATGCAAACGAATATCTACCTAGATGAGGAAGGTCATCAACGGGATCGTGAGTACTTTGAGCCTACGAGATTGATTAAAATTCCGGTTTTGAACAAGTCAATAGAACACTTATGTTATTTTATTTAGCTGAAATCGCGGATACTCTGGAATCCCTGATTAAATCAATTGTGTCTTCGTTGTCTGGAAGTGCGAAGGAATTTTACGAGAAGGAGTTTGCCTTCTTTGATAAAATCACTGCTATATCTGGCGAGATTAGGAAGTTTCCTAAGGGTCCTGAGAGGAAGAATGCTTGTCTCAAAGAACTAGCTAAAATTGAAGTTCAGCAGGGATGCTATCTACCATCCAATCCGGAGGCGTTAGTATTAGATATTGACGCTAAGAGTGGTACACCTATGCAGAGGTATGAAGGAAGCTTAGTGAAAATTACGGAATGCTTTCAATATCCTAGTTCATATTAAATTCGTATTCTGGTTTTGTTAGTGCGGCGAAAGCACCTTACTTGGCTAGGTTCAAGGTGAAACGTTGTGGAATCCTGCAAGTTGAAAGTGTAGGCTTGGGTGAGATTGACATACCGCAGGCACACAATCTTGGTGATGGAATGGAAGAGCAGATTTGGCAAGCTGCTATTTTCAAAGTGGGAGATGACGTTAGGCAAGACATGCTCGCTCTTCAGGTTATCTCACTCTTCAAAAATGTATTTGAACAGGTTGGGCTGGATATGTACCTCTTCCCGTATAGAGTGGTCGCTACAGCTCCAGGGGTAAAACATTGCTCTAAACCCTGACCTACTTTATNCGTATAGAGTGGTCGCTACAGCTCCAGGGGTAAAACATTGCTCTAAACCCTGACCTGCTTTATTACTCACAATTAACAATATATTAATTATGGATTGTTTTATCGTGTAGAGTGGTGTGATTGAATGTGTACCCAATGCCAAGTCAAGGGACCAGCTTGGTCGACAAACAGACGTAACTTTGTATGACTACTTTAGGAAACAATATGGGGAAGAGGATACTCGTGCGTTCCAAGACGCTCGAAGGAAATTTATTAAATCGATGGCTGCTTACAGTGTTATCGGTTTCCTCCTCCAGATTAAGGACAGGCATAACGGCAACATCATGTTGGATTCTGACGGGCATATCATTCACATAGGCACGTACAGTATTTAGGTAGGCAATTTACACACTACCAATGCTAATTTTTTTTTTGATTTTATACAGATTTCGGATTCATGTTCGAAAGCTCTCCTGGAGGTAATTTAGGTTTTGAACCAGATATTAAACTAACTGAAGAAATGGTCATGATTATGGGTGGTAAAATGGAGGCGCCGCCGTTCCGGTGGTTTATGCATTTATGTGTTAACGCGTACCTGGCTGTTAGGTGAGACCCCCCTACACCAAACTTAATATTTTTAACTGTCTTGTAGATAAATATCAATCGTTTAAAATTTCCAGGCCTTATTGCGAATCGATTGTGTCCCTGGTGTCCCTCATGCTTGATACGGGTCTACCCTGTTTCCGTGGTCAAACGATTAGACTACTGCGGGGAAGATTTACTCCCGAAAGTAGTGAACGTGAAGCTGCTCAGTTTATGCTTAGTGTTATCAGCAACTCGTTCTTATCCATAAGGACGAAAACATACGACTGGATACAGTTCTACCAGAATCAAATCCCTTACTAAAATTCCGCCAAGGGGGGGTTTACTAGTAATTACATACCTACTAACCAACCAATGTTACATCACTCGAACCATCAAAACCTCAACATTTAAACTCAACATAATACTGAACGTGACTTTGAAAACTGAAAAAAAGTAGAGTTAATCCCACTTACAGAATTAAGTTTGAAAACTGAAGAAAAAAAACGAGGCAATACCGTCAATGCTAAAATTACTGAATACATGCAATATACGTAGTTGTATTGTAGTATAGCGGTGTTGTAGCTGATGGCGTGTTACTTCAGAAAAAAATCAAATTCTGAATTTGAAATTCATCCGCGCGTATATCAAACATCAAATACTTTTTATGTGATAGCTAAATAATTATGATGAAGACTTAACCAACCTATGTTGGACATTGACTAAATGAAATTTCCTATTAAGTATGTTGTTATCATAAAAACAGTTCTAAAAGCTTCTTCCAATTTAGTCTCGGACCTCTATTTGAGTTTAAAAATTCGCGCTTTTTTTAAATATCGACAGAAAATGGTGCTTTATAGTTAAGTAACTGGGTTTGTTAGCATCGGAGGTGGAAAGGGACAGTGAAAATATATTACGTGAAAATGTATTTAGTATTTCAGTGTATTAAGAAGGAATGTGCGGGGTGATCATATACGTAAACTACTAATTAATTGTGATTATATATGAGGAAATATTCGAACAAATTAACTAATATATGTTTTAGGGTATATGTGACGTACATAAACTAGATGTAATTGCAAGTATTTGAATATTCTATGCATGCAGCATGATAATAATTTCTTGTTGATCAGGATTTAATTAATTGCTAATTTAAAAACAGTTAATGGGCTTAGGATAAGACAAGCTATAGTATTATTCATGTCTAGGTAGGATTTATCGTCTTGATTGAGTTCAAATTGAAAAAAATATATAATTATAGTACACTCGTTGATTGGGTTAGTACTGCAGAACAACATTTATAAATATTCGCAGGTATTTATTTCCTTGTGAGTATCAAGTTTGTCAAAGATTGTGAATAAATCGACAAGAAGCAATGGATGTTAATATAACTTTAGAATTTTAACGAAAATTCACAACTTTAATGTATTGGGAATACCAATTAATTTAGTTTCATATCTGGTGTCTAGTATAAATTTTAGCATAAATTTAAATTTCGTATAGTCTCATATTAGGTTGGTAAACTTACAGTTCACAGAGATTTTGCAAGTCAGCGGTGGTGAATTTATCACCGAATACATTCCCCCTGAATATCTCTATTCTATTGGAAGACAAAGCTAGGAGAAATGGTTGGGCCATGGTGAATCCAGAACCAGATCTTTTTGCGTAGAAGGATCTTATCATGAAACCATCGTATACTTGTAGTGGTGCACTTAGAACTTGGAAACCGTCAAGGCCTTTGAATTTGTATATTGTGAGGCCGTGGGATTTGGAAAGGAACGCGATGAAGTTCTTATTAGCGAATTTCCAGTGTGTAGAGGACAGCACTTCTGGTACTTGTAGCTTCTGTAATGATTCTACTGTGCCAGTGGTTGAGAACCGCATAAGCTGCAATTGTAATTATATTATGATTATGTGATTATTATCTAGCCTAAATTTGAGCGGTTTGGTGGAAGTTGGAGTGTATGGGATATAGACTTACCTGAAAATTGCAGGTAGGCTTTATTAAAGTAGCAGTGGTACCTGCTTCTGGAACTAGGGCGTAGGTGGTGTCAATATTTTGAAAGAGAGTGAATGGTGCACTGACACTTGTTAGTATGGAACGAGAGCCTTCCAAAATGACTCTATGTTTTCCAGAGTACGAGTACTGATACAAGTGTAATTCCTCTTTGTTATGGCATACTATAGCCAAACCGGAGGATGTAGGAGTTACTTCTACCCGTTCCATTGCAGTAGTGAATCTAATAATTGCCTTCTGTATAAACGCATCAGTCTCCCACTCAAAGACATCCAACTCGTTGCTACGCTCTTGGAAAATAGCAAATAGCATGACTTTTCCCTTCCCACTGTTTTCTATCAATTTGAAGGACTTTACATCCTTAAAGGATATGGTGCTTGTAGGCGATAAGTCGCCGTTTTCTGAGACTACGATGGAGAACAATCCTACATGATTTGAACAGTCGGATAGACCCTTAGCCAAGACAATGAGACTACCCTCGTTAGAAGATATGGATTGCCATGATTGTATATGGCCAATCATATATGGGCTGTTTACAACGTTGTGAAATATATCCATCTCAGCGTGCCACTGGAACTGGAGTAGCTGGCAGTTTGAAGTTTGCACCAGTAACCGTACAATCTCTTGAGATTTGGTCTCCAACGTGAGTATATTTTTGGCTTCAGTGGGGATCGACATTACTTGGTGTACGTCAAAAGAGTCAAGCTTCACTGGGTAGTTGCCTACTTCATGACCAATCTTTGTTAGTCCAGCACATTTTTGCAGGAATCTACTGCGTTCCTCCGTTACTTTTTTATGTGCTTCCTCCAGCTCTTTCTTCTTAGATTGAATTAACGCTTGTATATCCATTTTATCGATTAGACCTGGTCCAGAGACATTTTCTATGAAGGTTACTGGGCCACGGAACTCCCACTTGTCAGAGATCACTTGTTCCGAATTATTATCCGTAGAGAATGCATTGGAAAATATTGACTCTATTGTACGTCCTTGATTAGGGTTTGATATCGTCATGTCCTTCCTTATCAACAGAGGCTGTTCAAACTCTACAGGGCCTCGTAATACTACATCCTCATGCGTTGTTAATACATTCTTCTTTAGCTCGGGACCAAAACACTCCATATCGTTTTTGACATGCATGTGACCTCTTATGGTTGTGTCTCCTGTTAGCCGCTGTGAGCCTTTCTCGTTGCGCTGCGAAATTAACAGAGCAAACAATTAAAAACAATTTTTCGGTTTCTCAACATACCTCTTTCAAATATTTATGCTTTTACCATTAGCGTGTCCTTGAACTCATCCGCGATCTTGACATGCCCTGTTTTACCATTCACTTTTGCACTGGATGAGCCCATATGAGCAGTTTTCACCTTCAAGGTCCCAAGATGCTGTGGGCTAGTCAAAGTTGCATAATCTCCAAGTGGAACTCCGTTCAAGTAATGTGCATGGATTGGAGTCGTGGCGATTAAATTCTCGAAGTGCATATTGTCAAAATTGAGTTCCGAGTTAGGGTCATTAATTCTAATAGCATTCTCCCTTAAGGCATCCCAGTCCAAGCCATTAGCTAAAGTACGAGCTTGAATATCCCCTCCTATTACCAAATCCTTTGCTTTGATCGTTCCTGGGAAGGACACTGGCTTTTCTATTACATGATCCTCATTCAAGTGTACCACTTCATTAAATAAATTTATTAAATTGATTCCGTTGTAAGAATCCGCTTGTATATTTGCATGAGATACGATTGGAGACTTTATGGTGACTAGGTTATCAAACTTTATACTAGGGTCGGAGAGTTTGTACGCTTCGGCTAGAAATTCTTCAAAGTCCTTATCCTGTATTTTGCCTTGGATCTGTAATGAATCTGTGACAAGATTGTCGTTGATCTGCACGTCGTGATTCAAAATATGCTGTCCATTCTTAAACCTGTACATTTGGGAGAGCCACGAGACGTCTACGTTATTTATGTTATCTACGTGCAATTTGTCTTTTGATACGTCAGAGTTGAATCTAGCGAGGTGCTCAATGTCTTGGTTATCTTTGGCTAAATGGAAAATCTTATCCATAGATTTGCCGTTGATATGTGGTGAACTCAGGTTACCTCTGATCTCTAGAGGTTGGAGAAACTTCTTTGCTCCAGATACGTGTAAGGTGTGGTCACTACGTTTCACGCTGTCCTGAAGAAGGTGGTTTAGATTAACGCCGCATACATTTGAACCGTCTATGTCAATTCCTTGGGTCATTTTTAAAGTCTAAATATATTGGTACAATTAAAATCTGACTAGACTAAGGAACAAAAGTGATATAAAAAATCTAGAAAGTAACCTCAAACTTCCAGGCTTGGTGCACCACAATCGGCTCATTATTCGTAGCATTGAGGGGAAACCCATGCTGAACGAAATCCTCTAGAAAGAAGCCATCAACTTTCTCCATGAAGTTAACATCTCCATTAAGGACCATCATCCTTTTTAATATTTTAACTGGGCCGGAGAACTCTTGAAAGTGGCGATCGTTTCGAAGTACTTTATTTTTTAAATGGGAGATTGGAATTCCATTAATATTCACTGTGTTTAGGTACGACTCCACCAAAATCTTATCCAGTTTAAATGGTTTGGAGAAGAAACCAGGTTCGGAAATTTTGGCACGGTTAGCGTTCCAATGATGCATATCAAGCGTTTGCAACGTACGCCCATGGTCCAGAGTTAAATGTTCTGTAGCTAAAAATTAAAAATATAGCATAATATGCCAAAGAATGTTTCTAAAATTTTACTTCCGGTAGGGATGCAGGGATTAAAGCTTACACAATGTCTTGAATGTGGGGCTTCTCATGTTAACACTTCCAGCAAAAGTCTGCACTGGGAGACCACCAGTTCGAGCTACTGAATTTCTATAATTTGCAACGCCATTTATGGGGCCGTGGGTAATCAACTTGTTTTCACATGTAATAGACTCGAAATGCACATCCCATGGTACCGTCGTTGGACCTGAAATTCTTGTAGCTTCGGAGAGAACTTTTGAGATGTGAATTGTGTCCAAATGACCTAACGCTACTAATTCATGGAACGACGTAGATCCAGAGAATACCACAGGACTGGTTATTTCCTGAGGAGTATCCTTCGTTAGGAAGTTGTGGAAGGAGAAGCCGTTGATTTTGTTATGCTTCAGGTTGATATCGTGAAACGCCACGTCGCCCAATATTCTAGTGGTTCCCGATATGGAACACTTTTTTCCGTCCTTTTTTAAAAATTAAAAGAAAATCTATCAATAATATGCATTAGTGTGGATATGGGGCAAAGTGAAACAAAAGTGTAAACGGTATTCTTACAAATAGCATGACATGACTGAACAATTCGTCAAAGTCCTTGCCATTCATTTTGTCCCGTACGTGAAGCTTCTCAACGATGACGGGTTGCTTAAACACTATGAAATCTGCGTTCGGGTTGAAGTGTTCGGAACGAGAGTCTAGAGTTCCTTTGTGGAGTAACGCTTCCATCATGATCCCATCCACGGTCTTGTCTACTTTGATGTCCTTCTCAATAGTTGTGGGCCCATTAAATGTCCATGTAGACGGCACTTCGTGGAAACCAGATAGAGTGACTAAATCTCGGGTACTGACTCCATCAATCTTATCATTCACAACAAGCTGGAATATTTTAGGAAATAGGAAAATGAACTTAAATCATTGAAATCACAGGATTTAATTGTGCTTCTGCTTCTTCTAACCTCATTGGTATTCAACTTCTGGAAAGATTTAACGCCGGCAAGATGAATGTCGGTATCCTTTGGCGTAAAAAAATCATCAGGGAAGTTAAGTCCATTCCAAGAAGATATGAATAACGTGTCCACTTTAGCCTCCCTGGAGAACGTCTTTGTACCCTTTATCTTCCCTTCAAAGTTTCTAAACACTATTTTTTCGGAGAAAGTGTTAAAATCCTGGTCATTCATGGAGCCAACGGAGACGGGCGTGTTTATCTGTACCATGTCGAAGACAATCGGAGATTTAACGGTTTGGGAAATGGAACTGAGTAGAACCTGATCGAATGGAATGTGCTCCTCAGTTTCTACTCCTTGATGGGCGACTATACCATCAGTAAATCTAAGTCCGTAGATATCGTTAACAAATACTACTGCATCCTGGAGGTTTAGGGAGTTGACGAAAGTGGCGTGAATATCCTCTAAGGACTCTACCGAGTCAAAAATTGACTTGCACTGGAATTTATTGTCTCCACTGAGACGAGCCATGTGGGCGACTTCCACCTCATTTATCATTGTCGTGTGGAGCTTATTTATTGTTAATGACTTGGCGAAGTAGAGTCCGCCCTCAACCTTCAGGTTCTTTTCCTTGTGGGCCAAACTTTGAAAAAATTGGGGAGCTTCCCTACCCCACAATAATGTTCCACCGTAGTTTTTTATTTCAACACTTTTTGCTGTGATCATACCACTCATTACAACTTCACTGGAGACTACCTGCGGACCTGGAGCGTTCTTCAACAGTGCGTGGCTCAATGCCTCCCGCATAAAAACCAAGTTGTCATCTAGTTGTCCCATTCTATGCAGAATTTGTTCGTTTGTGGAGGCAAAGTCTTCCTCAGTCCAAGGAACATTTCCAAATTTTAGAATATTGAAGACATCATCCGACCGCGCATCACGTCCTTCTACGGATACGTCGTCGGCACTTATACTCTTCACTGTCCAGTCTCCGGTGATTACGTTGTCCCCATCCACATTTATTTTTTTGGAGAGAGTGTCTTCTGCGTTTTTAACCACCAAGTTCCATCTAAAAAAATGTCGTTTGAAGCTTTTATGATTACTTGGTTTCTAAACCAATTAACAGGTGCAACATGGGGTATATTGAGTCATTACGAGTTCATGCGTTCCGATAAGCTCTTGAACACACCGAATAGACCCATAGATTGCTTAAAAACTGGGGACGTCATTGCCCAAACTTCAGTGAAGAAAACTAACACAGGAGCTCCGGAAGGATCAGTATTTGTGGGGAAGACGAAGGCGGTCATGCCATCGTATACGAAACTAGTCCCTTTTCCAAATGACGCTAGGTTTGAACAAACCTCTGGAATTAATTTAAACAAAAAGAAGAAATATATGATTTTGGTCATCCATCCATGTAGAACTTCATTTTATAAACCTGGTTTTCACCTAAAGTGCATTGGTGATCCACATCAAATTTGTTTTGTCCATTATGGGTCAACACATTCACGGCATGATCAGTATGATGAGTTTTGTGTGCTTTCGAGATGAAAATCATGTCCTCCCTGGCACCCTCAATATTAATAGGGTGCATCTCCTCCGCCTCCACATTGTTCAATGAGACTGATCTCTCGTATTCATTGGAGTTATAATTATAATTAAAGAAATGTACAGCGCCCCCAGTACCAGTGCTCTCAGTATGATGACCCTTGGTAGTACATCCCATATAATGTTGGTAGGTCATGGTAAACTCAAACATGCCGTTACATTCAGTTTCCTCTGTTGTGTCTAGTTTCTGCTGGACAGTGTACTGTCCAAGTTCCTCGTCAAATTGGTAAATGTTGAGGTGATTCTTCCTCGATATAATTATATTAGAGTGGGTGCTATCCGGTCGGTGTACAAGTACGCTCTTGAATCCTGGCTCGGATATACGCTGGAAAAACCACAATTGGGCTAGGTCCTCAACGGTGATTTCCACATTGTATATGCTCACTGGCGACTGGTTGTTTTCGGGGATGAGTACGATGGTGTCGGTATTATCAACCTGCCCCAGCATTATAGACTTCACTTGCGAATGTAAAGGAAATGACCCGATTTCCTTGAGCGTACCCTCTACGGATTTAAACACTAGTATACTGGGATCAGTCGTTGCCACTAAGATTACGATGAAGGGTTCAAGCTTAACCGTGTCCCACTTGGTGTATACGTCCATAACCTTCAAAGTTTTTCTTTGTAGTTCTTTAAAAAAAAGTAATTAGGTCTTTTTGTCTAAAATATTTTAATTGGTTTAAATTTTTTTATGTCTTGCCTATAGACATGATCCGTTCAAGTTTTGAATTGTGTACGCTAATTGAAGTAGGCTCGAGCCCAACGATATGCTGCTTCACCCCCAACTTTACCATATGCCATTGGAGAAAATTTCCTGGAATGTGATGTTGGCTCATGCTTGATACTCGAATAGCTTTAGAATTGACAAAACAGCATTAAACTCCAATAAATTATTTTAAAATCTTACTTCTAGAGTTACTGTGCGACACTGACCTTCCCTATTGTTATTTCCTGTACCGAAGTCATACGGATGCCAGAAGTCGTCTGCCTTCATGCTGTCATATTTCATTGTCAAATGTTCAAGAATGGAGTCCATCATACCGTTCATAGTCTCCATTACCTCCGTTTCACTCCCTCCAGCATCTAATGTCTCCGATAGTAGGGGATCCTTACATAATATCAAACTAACTAAACTAAATAATAGGAATAACCTGAGATGATGAATCAAAGGCATTTTGACTAGATGAAAAAAAATCAGGAAATTTAGAACATTTTGAAATATTTACTTTTTGAACTATTTATATAATTTATTGAACGTGTTGAATAAACCCGTAAGATTCAGATTGTATTATTTTAACTCATTATTCAAGAACCTGTACTAAACTCAAATATGCTCAGACTGGGATTCTATGCATCCTTTGGTTATCAATTTCAATGCTTTGATCATGATGAGAAATGAGAACTGCTACAAAAAAATATTTTTGGTACTCTCCCACATCCAAAGACAAAATGTTTAATGGAATTTATCAGTAAGATTTCCTTCTTTATTCCAACTCAGATCTTTAAATTTACATAAATAATGCTTCCTTCCACAAAGCCAAGAAAAAATAATCCAGAAAGGATACTGATAAGATTGCATAGTAAAAACCAAGTCTCTGATTAAACACCAGGAGAACACGCGCATGGTTGACTCCACAGCAAATTACTCAAATCGGCTTTAGACTGAAAATTTCCAAATTCATCTTTAAAAATGACTTTGATGCTTAAGCAAGCTCAACACACACATACCCTTTCACGTATTATATCAGACACAACGTGTACTTTAAGAGGTACCTTTACATTTTTACAATAATACCGAAAGGTATAAAGTCTGTAGTATAAGACTACGTAAGAAAAGAAGAGTTCAAGTTTATAAAAAGAAACTTGACATCACTACCAAAAAAAACACAATTTTCTTTGAAAAGAAAAGCAAAGAAGAAATAACTTGTAAAACATTGAACACAGTAAAATTCTTCATTGAAATCAATACTTTTTCATAGTCTTTTTGATGAGAGCTACACGTTGTCGGTGGGCCTCGGCTGGGGCGATTTTCTTAGGTGCTTTCAGTGGCTCTTCCTTGCTAGGATCGGTGGAGAGCCACATGTTGCAATGACGCTCTGGTAAGGAAAAGGAGAAATTTAAAGATATCTGCCTGTTTTCCAGGAAGGTAGTAACTACTCACCCAAATACATTTCCACATCAGCAACCTCCAAAGTGGTAGCTTTACGATGAGCAGCGAGTTTACACGCTCCCTCGATCACTTTCTCTAGGAACTCGTCAGAGTACCCTAGGAGCATGTCTTCCGTTTCTTCATCAAGCTGTACGTTAGAATCCACCACTTTAGTCAGCGACTGGAGAGTTTTCCTTGACACAACCTATGGCATGGAAATTATTCCAAGTTAAGATTTATAGATATCAATGATAAGCAATATGGTAACTGACTGAAGTGCCAGAGGCGCCAGCCTGTGAAGTGGAAGAGGTAGCTGCAGCTACCACAACAGGTTCGTGATGAACCTGTACTACGTGGTGCCTGTCCTTGTGGCTGCTGGAAGTGGAGGGGGTAGCCATTGGCTCCACCTCCACATCCAGTGCCGCTAGTTCCTAGATAATAATAATTTAATGTATTAAAATTTTCTCGACTTTAGGAAAAAAATTCCAAGCGTAGAGAAATCTTAAATGTCAGCATTACATTAAAAGTTTTCATAATATTCATCAGCAATTCCTTATAATATTATAGTTTTAATGCCACACCAACCTGTTTCTTTCGAATGGTGATGATATCCTGCACCACCTAAGTGAATAAAAATTTATTTAGCTTGCAATACAATACAGCTAAACAACAACTTTCGTGTTTTTTTTCTGCAGCCAAAAAAAAACACTTCTTCCCATCCAGATACAGAGGAAGAATGAACTCAACATGCTTAATGCTCGCTCAGGTTGTTACTTATTATACGGTCTGTACAAGATATACGCTACCGCAATACGCATTGTACATCTTTTTATTCGTCGTAGAAGGTATGTATGTACGTCAGGATTCCGAAAACCCCTGTGGAATCCACCAAGGTGGACAACCACCATTCCACTTTCCACAATACACCGGTGGTCTGGTGGAAAGTGGAGGTGGACTGAAATCTGTGAGGGTAGAAA
>JAANSQ010000852.1:0-18614 GCA_036850885.1 Lepidocyrtinus dapeste | reverse complement strand
AGAGAGAGAGAGAGAGAGAGAGAGAGAATGTCACGAAAAATTATGAAAACTGCGGTAGATGTGAGGATCTTTATCGCAGCTGCTTCAACGTTTTAACAAGCTTTTCCGTGTCTCTGTCTCATTCCCATGAAGGAACGACTGATGTGATGCGAGTTTGGAGAGATCGTTACGAAGTTTTCATCTGTCTAGAAGACTTTTTTTACAGGAAAGGTAACTCTTTTTTTGCCTTGTGCATCACACAGGTTCAACGTATTTTTTAAACCCACTCCACCCAACTCCACTTGGTTTTTCCATGGATTCATTGTTTTCAATATTATGCAAAAAATGCACGTTTTCTGAGTTTCCTCTCTGAGCTATCATAGGAAGAGATCACTAATGTTATTCTTATTCTTACGAAGTACATCCTGTCATTCACCAGTAAAGTTCCTGCTTGAAATGCATGACAGTTAAGTGAGATGCTCCCACTAAAAAAGAGCCAAGTTTGTTTGAGTAAAGATGAGTGATCGGATCATAGTCACCTCTATCTATTTTAACAAACGCTTTGACAATCGCTTAATGTTGGATTGTTTTATAGAAATGTATTTGCAAATGGAGCTTTTGCAGGTTCTATAGTCCAAAAGTTAGTCATGTATTTGAGTGTCAGCTTTGAGAAAATTTGAACATTGAAATCGTTGTTGTTCCCTTCAAACATCTTGACCATTGTCATCCTATTAATTTCCCATCATTTTATAATGTTGCCACCTATTTTCTATTCATTAAATGTAAATTAGCCCTTTTGACTTTTTACGGATGGATGCGACCAAAACTCGGTGGGGACTGCTAGTAAAGGTGCAACTACTTCAAAACACTACACAAAAAAAACAAAATTTAGTAAAACGGCAGTTTATCATCCCATCGTCACCGTATCATCACAGCTTAACAATGCAGGTGATTTAGGAAGAAATCATGTGGCGGTTGATAGCACCACTAATAATAACAAAGGATAGGGGTTTTTTGTTCATAAATTTTATTCCGACAAAAAAAGCCTCATCATAATTCATATTATGTACGTTTAGAAAAAAAAATATGTTTGTTTCCCGACAGAAATAAAAGACAAGTTGGTAAAAACCTACAAGCAGAAGCAAGGTTTGACTTGCCTGTAATCAACGCAAGCAGAACTGTTTTCTGTGTCGTAGTGTCATATCATTTTGCCCGACAGCGTGTCAGAGAGGTTGGATCCCACCAACAACACTAATATTTTACAGTGATATTGATACGCACTTCAAAGAATATTCGACTTATCGTGTCGCTAGTTTGGACTCTGAATATAATCGAAAATTACATAATTTGAATAAAAAGATCACCATTGTTCTTTTTGTTATTTCTAATGCAATGAAGGAAAATGACATTTTTCGTTTGTAATTGCATTCTATTGTTATTTTCAAAGTTTAGAGTGGTTCAGGTAGACTCTTTGACGTATGGGCTAAATGTTAATGTTTCCACCATCCCCAAATTCGTATTCTTCTCTTGTAAATGAGGAAATAATTGCTTTAAACTGTGTCATAAACACATCCGGTGATAAGTTTGGGAACAAGGCATCATCACCAATAACCTCCGTTGTTTAATAAATTCCAATTGTTTAACCGTTTTCACCTTGTTTTATTAAATATTAGTTTGTCAAGTTTAAAAGGTTCTCTGATGCGATCGCAGCAAATCATTTGCATTCATTTTATTATCTCTGTTGGATACTACATTAGACCTACTTGATGTAAAATATAATTACTTTATTCAAATATGATGATCTACTCTTCATAAATATTCATGAGCATGATAACAATTATTTTTTATTGTGAAATGGCGGAAAACGGGCATCCTAAAAAAGTCAACCTCATTGGTTTGCATTTGGTCGGCATTACATTACGCAATCCAGTAGTTCTCATAGACTTTTCATTTTGACATTTATTTTTTTGAGAACATTTGACTTATTTTTTACTCCATGATAACCATCCAAGCTATATACTATTTTAACTATTTTATGTAATGCCAAGAAGATGATTTGATTTAACGCTCGATCATGATAAGAGACTTCAAAGTTTTATTTTAAAGAACCAAGTTAAAATGAAATGAAACAATATGCTAGTGGTTATGACTATTTATTAAAGAAGCTGCAAATAGTCCTTTTACCCTTGACTAATATTTTGCCCAGCGCATTAAAAGAATTCTAAGGAAACATACAATTTTGCTGAACTTTAAGCTAAAAAATCCATTTTTTTTTAAATAATTAAGAGCGATTAAAGTCCATATCAATGTACTTTGGCGCAAATTACCTGCACGGTATGAAAAAATAGGAGGAAACTTCTATAGAAACAGGGAAAATACAGTACAATATAGTATTACATGTGATAGTAGTTGTGGCTCGACTAAAAGTACTTTACATAGTCAATTATCATCGACATCTAGGTGCCTAGACACACCAACAACCAACAAACATTCAATTCACCAAATAAACACCCGCTCACCATTACGCTCACATTACTACACCCATTTCTCACTACCTACAAGCTAGGATATAAAACACCTTAGCCAAATGAAATGCTGAGCCGAACAAGAAGTGTTTTTCCCCATAAATAATAATAACCAGAAAGAAATTTATGGTCATTATGTTTACATTTGTATGATTATTAAGATAATTATTTTCATAGATATCTACTTATTTTCCTCAAAATTGTTTTCCTTTTTACTCGTCCTCGAGGCACCGTAAAAGTGGTTTTGTTGCGGTGTTTATGATACATTGCGTATATTTTCCCCTGCTGGTCCTCATATATCATATAATCATCATCATCGCCTAATCCTGATCATATTATTTTCATCATCAGCATCATCATTATGAGTGTATAGTGAACTCAAAGACTCTCTTCTAGGCTGCTATCGTACTACGAAAAAAATATTAAATCAATTTTTCATCCCTATAGCCCTCTAGACAAATATATACTGTTACATTCATCCTAGTTTCTTGTCTGTAATCACAAATAGACAGACTATCATCATAATTATTTAGCTCGTCGCCACATTTTCTAAAACAATAGTATCCCAAATGCTCCATCCTGCCACGGCATCAAAACAAGTTGTCAATTCCATTCAGTTCATGTATGCAAGACTTTTGATCACTGAACTAGGAACTTTATACTTTGTCATAATACTCAGTGTTTGTGTTGCATCAAATTTGCTGCTAAAACGGAGAAACCTGTGGTTCCTTGTTTTTGTATATCTCCTAGGTTATATTGGTTTGAATTCTCAGATTTAAAGTGTTATTTAAGACATTTGTGATACAGAAAATAAAGTCTGGTCACGATTAGATGACTTCTAAGGCGATATTTATACAAACTGTCCGTCAGCTAAACTCATTTACCCTCATCTTCTTCACCATTCCCCTCTAGAGTCCAAAAAATTTGGAGAGTTGGTTGTTTTTGTTTGGAGGAAGGAAACCAAGCAGGATTTGGTTGATGTTATTTCTTTTCAATGCTTCCTTAAACACTACACAGGCTCTTTATCATTTACGCCTTTTGGCTTGACACTTGGCTCACATCACTCCGTCCCTTTCAAAGAATAGTGTTAATTCGTGTAACCGATTCTTTACTAATTGTTGCTGATGCCTCGGATCACCTGAGTAACCTGTATACAGGAAGGGGAAAATAGTAATGAAACGTGATAATGATGAAGTGGATGACGACTGCTAAAAATTCAATTTTATGAATGGGATGAAAAAAAGCATTCATCCTTGGTTCAGGTGTTTTCAAAAAACATTTTTACAATTAGTAATCTCATTTTCATCTGCACCATAAACGAGCACACCGTTCCTTTTTCACCTTCTACCTAACTTTACTTGCATCTGGTCGTTTTGTTATTTGTCGTTGATTCGTTTTTCATTCGATGAGTTCATGCTTCATTCATAATAAATAATAATACTAATTATGCCTCACCCTTTAAAAAATTCTGAAGAGAAGATGACAATGAATCAAGCGTGAAAAGGCACTTTACTTAAACTATTGTTAAGCAGATACATATTATAAGCCCAATGAAACCTCTAATAATAAAAACTATAGTAGACATTAGCTAAATTGTTTAAAAAATTAAGAACGGAAAAACAGAGCGTTTTTGTTGAAATTAGAGCATAGTTTACGTATTTTAAAGGGCTTTTCGATGCGTTGACAATCTACTGAAAACCTGTGCCGTTTGCAATTAAAGGTGCTGGAACATTATACATGGACAATTTTGTATAAAATGTTTTCATGAACTTTCCCTCTTTAATAATTTACCAAATTGCACAAACACTTATGGACTTCTTAATCTATAACTTACATGAAGTTACCAATGTTCAGCAGCCACCGACTCGTAACAAGCTGTAGGCGTAAAAGTTTTTATTAAAGTTTATCTCGTTCTTTGAAAATTTAGGCACGACAAACTATTCTCTCCTTTTTCTTTTTGTGTATGATGGATTTTCTTATTATCCCTATAATATGCCTAGAAGCATTTCACAGGGTAATAATGGTGAACAATGTAGAAATGGACTGAGATTGATTTTTGCGGTTACCAATAAGCTGCATAGAATACGCTTGTTACCTGGCTTTGACTTGTAATAAATTGAACACTAAAGTGGTTTCTTTGGTTTGTGGCGTATCGTGATGTTCCCATTATCATCACAAGCTCATTGTTCACCTAACCAGGCAAACTTGCTCACTTGAAGTACCTCCATCATTTCATCTTTTTCCTAGCCAAGTTATTTCAATGCAAAACAAATTATTGACTAGATGCCACCAGCCAACCCTAAGTAGAAAAAGTGTTTTATTCATAATAATATCTAGCTTTTATCATAAATCTTATCAAAATTGCAATTAAAACCGAATCTAAATGGGATGATGAATAGAGAGAAAATGAGCAAGGCGTATCTAGCTTATTTGTTCCTCATTATCATACTATTACTTTGTGCATTGTTTGTATAAAGGAAAACTTGCATTACTTGCAGACATCAAATCAGCATCATTTTTTCCAATTATTTTGTCGTGTAAGCCAATTGTTAAGCACTTAGTCTCATTGGTTAATCCTTCCTTGAAATTAAGGATTTTCACGAGGGAGGAAGTTCTAAAGTAAAAGGACTTTTGCCCTCCAACTCCGACAGGTTTTCTATTACACCGATTTTATTCCTTAATTATTATCATTATTTTTCTATTAGAAATTTAGAAACTACCAATATCACTATTGCGTTAGAGCTTAAAGCACAGTAGCTTGACGTCATGTGGTGACAGATGACAACGATGATATTGCCACAACTCACGCAAGCAAGCCAAAGAAGAGAGCAAGCAAACAAAGTTTAAAAAGTTGGTGGAGGTATGATGCCATGTCATGATGCCATGTAGAGCAAAAGTAGCCAGTTAAAAAGCAAGCAGGTAGCTTAGTCATGGAGTACAGGTAGAAAATGATGACATATTATTTTTTTTCGGAGGCAGTTATCCCACCTTCTTTTTTCTTTCCCGTTTGGCTCATTCACAATTGTGGAAAATTCACAGCGGGAGTGTGGCATAGCGTCATTGTGTTTTTACTATATTACCTTTGGGTGAAGTGCTCCCTTTTTCCATTCACACCATTCATTGCTAACAAGCCCGGGTTTGGATATCGTCAGAAAATAAGGATTCATGCATTCTGGCTTCAGCTACTGTAGATTATTTAGCTTTTATTTACGCTTTTTCTTGAATGGAATATATCGCTGGTGAATTCATTGCTCTCAATGCAATTGACCCCCGGGTGACACTTTTCTCATTCAGTTTCAATTACAGAGGTTTATTGATCAAGAGAAAGCAACTAAATAAATCTTGTTAAGCTTCATTATATCAACTGTAATATATTATTGCTAAGGATGATTATTATTTGAAGAAAATACACGCATACAATCACAAAAAAAATATCTTTTGGGGTAATTTGATTACCACCCAATTCACATCTACCAGAACTGAATTTTGTTTCGTATGAAATTTTTTCAGCTATTATGGATGTATAAAATAGGTGTTGTTCTGAATAAAATTGTATAATATTTGTAGCACCGTATGAGATGTAAAAAATACCAGAACAAGTGAGAAATTGACACTGCTTACGAAATCACGCAAATATTTTGAAGATTATGAGAGAGATAATTAGGGAAGATGTCGTTTCGCAGGACACTAAGAGCTTTGGGTGGTGGATACGTGCCAAAATATTTTGGTGGGTTTGCATGATCTGATCAGGTCGTTAAAATATACACGTCAGTGTTTATATGCTTATATACCCTAAGTCATTTTTTGAAGACGCCAATCTCATGTTTTCTAAATAATCAGTAATCTCCACTTAATTGCCAATTGGTCATGCAAGGTCTTCTCGGAATAATGGACACAATTTAAGTTGTTTTGTCTAAATGAGCCTAATCAGCCAATTTTTTCGTTGTATAAACGATGTAAAAGATCACATGCATGAGAAGAATTGACTTTGTGATTTAATGGGATTTACGTACCTACCAAATATTCATAACTGCCTTGGTAAGTGCAAGACCCAGTTCCCCTATCAGAAATCGCAGTTTTCATCCACCAAAGTAAGGGATTGTCACTTTAGACACTATCCTAGTTTCAACTGGACATCTATGTACGAAACATTCATTCCCAAGTTTGACGTTTGAAATCAATATCTGCATCTAATGAAGACATTATCATATCGATTACACACACCGACAAGAAACAACAAACTTTTACATGTCAATACACCAAACATTGGTAATCAATCGAAGCAAGCAAGTTTTCACCAACTTAGCCAAACTTTATGAATTGGCTTCTCTCCACGGCAAACAAGTGACAAAGAAGGTGAGCGTAGAAGGATTGATGGGAATGATTGAATTACCAACGTTTGGGAAAAGATAAGTACTGGGCCTGACGAAGCTCTTTACATTAAGAATGTTTGTAGCTCTCGATAAACGACACTTGTTTCGCTCACCCAGTCCAAAAAAGTCCGTACTAGGTATTCTCAATAAAAAACTGGACAAAGTGACTTTTTGTCACGAGGTGTAATAAAGTACCAAGTTTGTAAAAGCAAAATAAAGGGACAAAGTATATTACCTGTATTATTGCGTCAAGGGTGCCGACGAACAACATCCACGCATCACATCACTGCATCATCATCTAGATTTTTTCCAACAAGGCTGGATTAAATGATTCACGTATATTTTACAAAGTACAAAACATATTTAGACGGCGACGACGACGGCGGCTCATTCCATACAACATTGACACTGTACCATCATCGCCATCAAGATTGTCTCATACTTACACAAACTATTACTGTCACATCCTTACCAGGGTGAAGCATTCGAGAACAAGGAAAAGACGGCAAACTTTAAAGAAACAAAAGGAGCACAGTCAAATGTTTCACAGATTTTTCACATAAAATTTCACAATTTCCCCATCTTTTTGATCATGCTTCCCCATTACCTTAAGTATTTCTCGGAGGTGATTATAAAACTGATAATTAACTACTAATATCGCGATACTCTCAGCCCAATATTCGTGTTAAAAATTATTTGTTGGGAAGACACAAAGTTATTTCTAGATTTGCCTGAGAATGTGACTTACGGGAATACACTTTTTCTCGTTCCGTGAATGTAGTTGTGTAAGACTGGGAACGGAAATGCGCATATTTTATCAACAAAACAAGGATGTTTGTATCAACAAAGTACTATATCTAGTGCGTACCTAATGCTTTTGCCCGTGCTTTGCTTTACCTCATATGATTGATTTATTATAATGGACAAAAAGTAAATTGTATGCGAATACCTACGTGAATTATCTCATGAAACGATTACGTTTATGGAGCTCATAATAGTTTCGCTGTAGCGCAACCTGCGCTTTTCTTGTATGCTTGATAAAACTTTATATTCTTGCAAATCAGAAAAAAGTTTATTATGATAAAGCACATAAGGTGCATGTTATGCTCGTCTTTTGTGCGTTCATCGGCAAAATTCAGTTTCCTTAAGAATATGTTGAAAAGTAGTTAAAGCTAAATGAATAAACGTTGGCAGGGAGCGAATTTGCCGAAGAAACAAGTGAAAGGTATCTCGTTAAGAGCTTCATAACTCTTCCAATAATACTTTTAGTCGGAGAAGATAGAAATGCTGAAAAAGCACTCTGTGTTACAAGTCATTATTACCTCGTTTCTGTCTCCTCATGATCAATGAAGAGACCGGCGGGACTAGTGTCGTCTTGTTCTCTTTTCTAAATTTTCATTCACTTGGTTGCGTGCAATGTACAAAGTTAGGTTACAATTACGATTTTTACTACCTGTCTATCCGATCTTGTTAAAAAAACTGAAAAGTAATTAGAGATGAAGAGCAGGAGTGTGTAAGCGAAGGTGTTCATTTAGCTGTCGGAATGGAAATACTTCTTTTTCTTTGCCCGATAACATGAAAAAGGGCATTCTGATGTCTTCATCGACAATTGTCATTATCATACCTGCTTACATTTCCCAAAAAACCTTGTCATCGCATTAACGTTGCCATCCTTAGATTCCACTGGAGGGGAGTAAAGCTTATAAGCTGCCTACACCAAACCAACCGACTCTCATTCTACCTTATTTTATTTCTTTGTAAAACACAATTTTCAGCTTAAAATTAGGTGACATCATTTTCTAGAAGAGTAAAAGTGTTTCTTTCCAAATAAAAAATAAGGGTCAATCTAAAATTAAGAATTCTATTCCACTGGAGACATTTATGTAATAAAAATGTCTTAGTTTCATAAAATGAGTGCCTTAACTTTGCTTTCTCAAAGAATTCCAGGGCTAAATTTTTAGTGGATTTTTTGATAGCGTTCATTCGTTAAACCTTTTTTGAAATTTAATCATAACATTACCATTATATATGACTATTTAAAATATAATCTGGGATAAAATCTCTTATCCATATTTAACAGATGGAATTTGGCACATACATATATAGTTGCTACCTAGAAATTTATTTTTCTCTTGGTGCTTTATTTTGTAATTATTTTCTAAACTTTAAAAGTTTGCTATTGTAAAATCATAAATCATGCATATGGGTACCTGGATGATAAACAAAAAAATATTTATTTTTTTGCAAAACCCAACCGTGAATTGACATGAAATTGAATTTCTCGTTCCATGACAAAAATCTTCAAATCCACATTATCCAATGTGTGGTCCTTAAAATCCGTATCGAAATATTCAAGAAAGAGAAACATTTTTGATGTATAATAAATATCCCACATTATTCAATCTTAGCTTTTGACTATAAACGTTATACACAATCCAAGGTATATCTATGATGCTCCTCAAAAATTTCTAATATTACGCAATATGGTTGCTGTGCTGCATTTATTGTACTGCATACCTAATTCAGATCAAGCATAACACGCACAGCAACAAAACAAAGTTGCGATGAGCCTTGCTGATTCCCATTTCATTTCAAATAACAAGTAACTATGAACTTTTGTGGACTCATCAGGATTTACTTGACTCTAAAACGCAGTTGAACTAAACCAAAAGGGGTAAGAACAGGCTACGAAAAAATTAAGTAGTATGTTCCCTGAAATGGTAATAACAATAATAATCCGTAAAACACGCTAATCTCTCCCTCTTAAGAAAAGATTACAATAAAGAAAACCCACCCCTTTAAAGCAATAGTACAACTCTTAGGTAAACGGTGCATAGAAAAAAATCAAACTGCATAATGCAATCAGGGATGCTTCTGTGATCTATTAAATATACAGCAAAAAAAAATGATGGAAAAAGAACCAGACGACAACAAAATCATCAATTTTCAAAAATACACATCGGCTTATTTAATACTCGCATTTAAAATGTTGCGTTGTGTAAGCTGCTTACTTGATTGCCCTCGTTGAAATTTGATTGGAAAGTATTAATATAGTAAGATTCAATTGTAATCATTATGGAGGTTTTTTCATGATTTCATGGAAATAAATTCTACTTCATGAATTGATTCATGCACATATCTATAAATTATATGTGATGACCCCTAGTCCCTAGTTTGATGTAGACGAAGTGGCTTTACAGATGCATAAATATTTTAGGTTACACTCGGCAGATCTTAGCTACATAGATATTTTTCGAGTGTCTGCTGCCTACCGGTCCGCCTTCACCTCCCGTCATCAAGACGATCATGCATGGCACGGAATGATATCATTAAATTTTGGAATGGAGTCAACTTTAACTCATTCACCATCGCACAGAAAAACGGAAAAAAATCGTTCATCTAAACAGATTTTCATTTTCTTTAATTTTTGCTGCTTTTAACGGAAAAAATGTTACAACAATGATATGATCTGTGTGCATAACATGCATTCACATTCACCACAGAATCCCTGTGTTTCGTCTCGCTTCTTTTTTTCAAAAGTAATGATAGTTCCGAATTTTTGTTCCTATTGTTATTATTATTATTATGTTGTGTAAGGAGACGTGGCAATGCCCAGATAAGATGATGATTACGATGATGAATTCAATCTAGAAAAAACATGGTGTGCATGGATGGATCATGAAAATACTCCTTTTCAGTAAAAAATTGAGGAAAAAAATGTGACTGTTTAAAGGAGTAAAGAATATTTTGTAACCCAAGAGCATTATAACCATTATCATCATGGCTGGGAGGATGATCACTTGACTTTGCTTCTTTGACTGCAAAACTGTTTCGTGTCACTTTTTCAACTTTTGGGAAAATACTTGAAGATGCTGAGAAGAGGGTTCAATGAGGGAAAAAGGAGGATAATAACTCTCTTCATTCTTCATTTCGTACTTAAACGTTCTGTTATGGATACAATATGTAGTTTCCCCCTGCAAATTGGAAGATTTTGTGATATTTTGTTTTGTAACGCCATTGAGATAATCATGATAATGGTCAGTCAACTCTTAAGATTTAACAGAGAGAAATCTGTTTTTCTTTGCTCCCTTCTGTAGTCATTGTTCACTTTATAAATTTGGTGGGAAGTGTAACCTTAATGCCTCAATTATACAAGAACTTTTTACTTAATTCAAAAAAAAACTTTCCCGACAGTGGCGGCACTTGGAAAAGATTAATAATAAAGCGGCGGGATTATAATGATATCACCGTTTTATTTCGCGTGCACAATTTGAAATGTCATGGTGACATTATGAGCAAATAATTGTGAAATTGCAAGAAGAAAAAAAGTTTTGAAGGGGTCGAGTTCATATGTATGAAAGCTCAATTTTGTTTTATAAAATGGCTCGGGATTATCCAACAACAAACGAGCAATAAAGCATGCTCGAGACAATGTTTTGCAGACCGAAATTCGTACGGGTTGAACCAACTTACTGACCTTCTCGAACTGAACTTTGCAGCGGACTTTTACGTACAAGACAAAACCTAATGTTGAGGGTAATTTCAGTTGAAGTGTAATGTTTGATAACGTCTCTACGTAGGCCATGATATGGCTTTACGTTTGAGGACTGCTTTCCTTGCGAGAATTAATTGGAGTGTTTAGTTGGGTGGTCGTTTCCATCGATTCAAAATCTTCCTTTCTTATTTTCCTTCCCTTTCTAGCATGTACTTCAATTTTGTCACTTAACAAGTATTGTGCATTATGCAAATCAGCGACATTATGATGCATCTGTATTGATTTTTTTAAATAATGAAATTCGGCCGTACTTGGTTTCCTCTCCAAAATACTTTATTTCATATTATTTCAAAAGACTTAGAAAAACTCAAGAATGTTTTAACGAACTGCCCATAGTATGGGTTCCGTACGAATTGAAATTTAATTTAAAAATCACGTTGAATCCTAGATAGTAACCTAATACTTCAGTAAACTAAATTCAGTTACATTCTTTACAAACGAAACAAATGCGGCAGAAAATTAGAGGATCGGCATCAAACTTTTCCCACGAATCAGCATCATTACTAGAGTCAGTTTTTGAACGGAGAGCTTACCCTTCCTTCTCATTGTTTAACCATGAGAGATCAGATTTGATCCAATTTGGAGGAATCAGTAGCCGTAAAATAAGAAATGGGATGAGTTGAAGAACGTGATCGTAGGAATGCTTATTATCGCAATTTTTGAGCATTGTAAAATATTAAAGAATTCTTGGCCTTTATTAACTCATGTAAAAATATGTATGTTAAAGTTACATGTTTTATCAAAAATGCCATATAGTAGAGTCATATAGTCTCTAGAACTTACAATTTGGCAATTTACAATGCAATATGTGTCAATGATGAGGTCATCGTAGCAAAGATGTTGGATTTGTGATTACTCGCGTTGAAATTTTGATGAACTATGAGGCTATTCTTTGATTATCATTTTTTGCTTAATACCCTAAAGAAAAGTAATCATGAAAATGCACACACATACGGGCTCAATTAACCTTTTGCCTTTGCTCAATTGCCCCTACTTTTGTATATAATTTGATGGAAAGCCCACAAGAAAAGAGTGCAATTTACGTAGGAAATATTTCCAGTAGAAATATGTTTTGTCCAAATAATATTTTAGCCCGAGCTGAAAGTTTATCTTTCACCGTTTGTTACGGGTAGCCAGCTTCATTCAAATCAGAATTAAGATGAATGCTTTAACTTATTTCGGCATTCTTTGATACGGAAGTGATTACATGGCGATAGTGACATAGTTGATATTTTGATCTGAACAGGATAAATAATATGTTGATTTGTCATTGTCAAAATCAATAATAAAAAGTTTTTAATGGAGAGCTACACAGGTATACCTCAATCAAGGTATTTGATGCCGATGACTGATAAAAATGTTATACTTGATGTTTTGATTTGTACTTTATCCTGAAGCTCATGTAGTCATAATTTGTGCAGCTGCCCCTTTCCAGTATCCTTTCGTCGGATTCAAATAGAAAAGATTGTAGCAGAAGATATTGACTTTTTCTTTGCTAGGATTTATGTTTAGGTCAATTATCTTGTTGCGGGTATCACACAGCGTCCTTCCAATAAATCTCCTTGTATGTATATTACTCAAACTATGGCGAGGTGCTAACTCAAGGAAATATTCCAGCTTAAATGCTCATAAGCAGTACACTCTGTATGCATTCCTTTCCTATCCAAGATTCATCTAAACTGGTGAAATACAGAAGCTGATAAAAAATGATGCAGTGTAAACTATGGTTAGTTCTTGAAAACACTATTATCTTCTACATACATATCATAATCATCATGTCGTTTTGTTGTGGTCAAGTCTTTGATTTAACCCTTTTATGGTACTCATTTTTTAATTCTCAATTCTCGATTGACATGGGTAGACCGAGTTAAATTTCTCAGTAGGAAGTCGACCTAGACAAATTGCGCAACTCAATAACTGTCGATTTTTGTCGAGCGAAATAATAACATCTCCGTGATCATTTTGAAAAGTATGCTTACCTTTACGCAGTTTACGGTCAGGTAGAAACCTTCTCATCATCGGAATGAAGAAAAACGTTCAAGTTTGTTTCGTATTTTTTACCGTTTCTATATTGCTACATTGAGCGTGGTAATAATAATAGTGATGGTAGCACTTACCATCATTGTATGCGCATAGTGATTCTTACAGCTTTCTATATTTTTACGTACACGTTTCTTATTGTTTGTCATCATTTTAAATTTGCTGTCAAAAGAAATGTGGGGAAGAGAGGAATAGTTAAAATGCACAAGGATGATATGACGTGAATACACGCAAAAGCACAAGAATATCTGTGAAAGGCAAACGTGAAAGATAATAATATTATTATTGTGCAAAAATATTATTATTAAGTCGATATAATGATGAGCTTAGTGTTAGTTTGATTCATGAGATTCATATGGCCCACATTTCTGACTTTATTCTTAAAATCAGGATCTAGGAAATCTGAAATAGTTTTGACTAAACAAAGTATAAGATAGTGAAAAGATTGTATGGTTTTGATCAGTGCCAGGAGCCAAGGCAGACAAGCAGTTTTAAAAAAGATGAAATGGAGATCATCCATCTCATCTCATGTGAAGTAAAGTAGTAGCATATTATCCTCTATTATCATGATCATCTTCATCACCGTCATTTCATGATATGATAATATTGCACAATGTCGGATTGACTTCAGCTTGGAAAAGTAGTGGGGAATAGCTCACGTCACCAAAAAAATACGTAAGTGGTTGCTTTCTTGTGGCACTGATGGCATCCCATGAAAAGGTGTAATCCTCAAAAAAAATGATCTGGATCAACCCTTTCTCACGACAAACAAGCAAAAAGCCGTGTCTTCTTTTGTCATCGTTCAGTAAAGAGCATTAAAGCTGACACCAGCCACAAAACCGCTATCTATTCACTACATTACATAAGACGCATTACACATTGTTCCGATAGCACTTGTGAGTTGAGGAACTGCTGGGGGAAAAGATGATCTATCATTATTATTTATTATTATGAGTATTTACTGGCTCACATGAATACTTTTTGTGAGAGTGTGCCTTACTCACAGTTTCAAAACGCTTTATTAGATGATGCTAGTTCTCAAGCGCAATTTATTTTTTTACATCAGCAAATATGATCACTCCTTACGTCTGCAAAAAAAAATACGGAGATGGATTGATGTTAGATGATATGCGATTATGATAATGATGAAAGGGAAGATAATGACTTTGATGACAGTACTTCACTCTAATATGTGCATAGAACTTGTTTCTCTCTTGAGCAAAGTATCGAAGAAAATGAAAAATTTTGGAGGAGGCGGAGGTAGACAAAAAAAACGATGTTTCCTACTCGGCAAAAAAAAAACTTACATAAGTCTGCGCAAATATTCAAGAGCTTTCCCTTATAAAGATAAACGTTTCATGAACAAATCGATTTAGAGAAAATAATAAAGAAAAAATCAAAGGAGAAAATAATAATGTGCTGGTCACGTTGAACATGTCAAATTCATTAAAGTAAGCAGACAAGTTAATGCTAAGCAGCCATTTCACATTTTTGGTTAGTAGTGCGTGGACTCACCTTAACCATATTTTTTCTGGTTTCTTCCATAGCCCCACATTTTCCACTAATTCACAATTTCTGTTCGGGCGACTAAAAATGTTAGAAAGATTCATGAATTACTAGTGGATTGAGAAGTGGGTGGGTGTATTCTCCTTGTAAATGACACCTACCATTGGTATTTCTTGTAAATTAATGGAAGCAGGTAAAAGGGAAAAATTGCCAAAGGAATCTTATCGCCATCACACATTCTTTTGGTAAATGTTAGTTTTCCCATTCCTGGCCTTTTTCAGCCACCCACCCAAAAACAGAATTTGATGCTTTACGCTTCAAAGAGAGAAATCTTTAGTTCAAACACAATTACAAACTGTACTACAATGGCTTAAACAATTTGACGAGAAGTTGCAAGCAAGCACAAGAGAAAAGTCTTTCGATTAATGAGTCTCAAATTTGGTGTGAAAAAATTATAGAAGGCTACGAAGAGGGTGTGCTTAATAGTGAATTATGATTCTAAAAATATAATGCTTTTTACTATTCTAAAGAGGGCTAATCCGTTTGCGGAGAAATGTCGGTCTCCTCGAGCGGTTTTTTATTGTCTGTTGTCGGTCTTTGGTCTAAGAAGAGTAAGCGGAGAGATACGTTTTTCACCTAAACAAGTTTACCAAGTTCAATGCTCTGTTTTTTCAAGTGCGGTTCAAGCAGTCGAAAAAAAATTCTAAAGGCTCTAACATTATTTCTCCTTCTCCATTGGTAAACAGATAATATGATATGATGACGGTGATGAACAGTGTGGTTTTTGCTTTCTTTTTTCAGACAAAAAAAAATATTAAAGAGAGTGCCATATTGAGCTCATCATAAGAACCACGATTTACAAGAATCCCTACTTTTGTGGTTGGCTGATAGCACTGTGGCTAGCAAAATATTGCTTGTCAAAAAAAACCTTTATTGTTATTTATTGTAGTAAATGTAATAATGACAATACAATAAAAAACCACAAAAAATCGTTTTTTCTCTATTTATTTTCTCCGCTTCTTTAAGACATTTGAGGCTTAACAAGGTTTGTCTATTACTATTACATACTTGAATGATATGCCTCATGATGATGATCATCATGCTGAACAAATAATTCTCTTTATTTTATTTTTAAAAAGGTGTGAATTCAATCTCCTCATCATCATGAGTAGGCATGTATAAACCCTTCAAAAAAGTTATGCATTTTCCATTTTTTCCCCTTTGTTCAGCGATAATTATACGTATTCGCTCCGAGTATAAAAGAAGTACAAGTTTCAAAGGTATCAACACCGGTGAAAAGACTGAGGCACTTCGAACATCTTAAGCACTTTGAATCGTCAGTCATCCTTTTTGCAACTGTATGAATACTTTTTCATGTCGCCAATACATCTTTCCTGGGCAAATTCCCTTAAACGAGTGAAGGTGGGGCTAGATGAATCAAAACTTAGGAAGTTACCCTGTTACCTGCTAGTAAAATGTGGTTTGTATTGAAGTATTAAATATTATTTTCTTTTTTGGTCGGAAAGATGCATAATACATAGTGAATAATGCCAATGCATGGAGAAGGGCTACTTAAAGTTTTAAGAGAATAATGCTAAACAAAACAAACGAAACTAGAAAAGCCTCGTTTTTTTTAAAAAAAAAAAAACTTACCAACATCAACTTAGATTGTTTTTGAAGTTTAGAATATAAAAAAGACTCAAATATTTATTCCTTCCAGCCATTATTTTCTCTTATCTGTTGATTAAGTTATGCAGTGAAAAAAGAGATTGAGTGTAAGGGAATAATTTGAAATAATGAAAAAATGCGTCCCATATTTCTTAATGATTCTGTGATAGGCGATGGGCTAAAGAAGTAAACAAAGAAAGATTTTGACGTTTTCCCTTCTCTCTTTCCTTCCCCTTCCTTTTAATCCGATTTTTTTTTACCATGCTCACCCTAAAAATGTACGTAGAATCATTCAATATTTTCCCCTTTCTTGACACTGAATCGAAAATGCGGAGGATTGTACATGAAAATGATGAGCGACTTCATCATGAACTACTACTCCTGTCTTTTGTCGTTTTCATCTGTCAATCACATTCCATTGTCAATAATTACCTTTTGCATTCCCCTCTCAGATCATTGGTAAAAATCGTTCAGGAATTACGAGGTGTACACTTAACAAGTCAGCTACAAAAAATATATGTAACTGATTGCTCACATTAGTTAAGCAAAAGCAGTGAATCAGTGAAAGAGTGAAAAAAAGAAGAAAGGAAGGAGTGTTGCATCCCAATCCTATTGTTACTTTAGGATATTAAATGATTTACAAAAAATACTTGCCTTCTCAAGTAGCCACCATTAATAGCTAAAATAACAATGAAAAGGATTGCTAAAGGATGACGAGCAAAAATTAGATTTTTTCCTCCATCGACTTCTTCTTCTAGTTCATTTGAAATCAAGAAGATAATAATAATAATGATGATGATGTAGGAGCTGATGGAGAGCAGCAAAGAATAAAGAAATGCATTGGCATGGGCAAGAGACTCAACGAGCAATCAAGCAAAAAAGGCAAGCAAATGCAGCTCACTCATCATCATCCACCTTCTTCTTCCATAACACCTCAGCCATTGTTCAAAAAAAGGGAAACGCTATTTTATTTTTATGACAATGAAATAAAAATTCTTTGCCTTTGTTGCATTGTTATTACAAGATTCTGTTTTAGGACTAGGAACATCATTCCTACATGATACAGTCAATACGACGAGGCATAAATTAAGGATGCTTTTTGGTGGCATGTATCATTCAAAAAAAATTTACATATAATCCAATACAATAATAGCCATAAAAACATGTCCTATAAGTAAATGGACAGATTTTCTTCTCGAGCTGGAGTGACATAAGAGAGTTTGAGTTTGTCCAGAGTTAATGTGTTAACTGCCATTTCAAATGTGGAAACACCAAAATGTTAAAAATGGGAGTGGAAACTTTAAATGTTTATTTTCCCTAGTATGGAATTTCATTCATTCTTTCTACTAATTATACTTAGAGCACAGAGGCTCAACACATTCATGACAGTAAATGAGTGCAATCAAGCATTTTTTATGAAGCGCATTCTGTATAGAAAGTTTTATGCACCGGATTAAAAAATATGTTTTAGTTAAGGAGAACCAGCAGGATTCCTGAAAGGACTGTGCCATGTGCCACAAATCATTATCGTCACTGTCCAGCATTCCTTCCACTTCTTTTTTTGTGTAATGCCCCATGGTGGTAGGTAAAATAGGTACTCTGTCATTCATGAAACTGGAGGGATGTTGATGGTAATAATGAGTTGGATGATAATGTTGTAATGTTAGATTGAGCTGGATCATTTTTGCTATCTTTATGCAACTTTGAGCAAATTAAAAGCGTATGCCAGTTTGCTCCTTCGTCTCAAATAATTATGTAGATAACAAGATATAAACACTATTTTTCTAATTAGACTCGAGACTCCTTAATAGAAATCTAATGATTGAAATAAGGTGAGTCGATTCCTTCATTACCAGATATTTTGGAAGGAGAATAGAATTGTTTGATTGGAAAAACTGTCATTCAAATCTGTTATTACATAGCTGAGCATTGCGAAGATAGGTATTGAGATTGGTGAGTCCGTCCGTC
>JAANSQ010000851.1:0-18616 GCA_036850885.1 Lepidocyrtinus dapeste | reverse complement strand
TGAACAGACCCGGATATCCGGACAGACAAACCCTCTCTCGCTGTTATAGGAATTTGATACAGAAAATTAATCTTCCCATATACATGTTTATTTTTTTGTAAGTTTAGTAAGTTTTTCCCATAACTAATTCTCAAGCGTTTTTCATTGTTGATGTGTGCATAGCCAGGAATAGTAAGGAATATTAAGTTCATTCCCGTCATTTACTATATCTTTCACTTTGTCTGCTAAAATCTAGTTTTGACTACATAATTCGCTCAGTCGGTCTGCTTGTTTATTCGACCCTATATATCTTTTCGTACTGCAAATTATGCTTAAGTAGGAGAAAGGGCACTACCATTGTTGCGCATCTGTATACGTTTTGGTTTATCAGGAGGCTTGTACTTGCATGTTTTGGACTTACGAGATTGCCATATGAACTATGATCCCATCAAAGTGTCTTGAGACTGTAAAAAAAGGAATTTAAAATTACGTTTAGCGCTGAAATGAAAGGCAATTACTTATGATGAATTGTACGTGAGATGGGATGATACGCTTTTCAAGGCTTAACAACTGTAACCTCTTTGTTCGATGTTTTCTTAGCTAATCGTCTTCATTCTTCGTCGTCTCCTGCACACTTTACGTGATAAAATGAGAAAGTAATAAATTTCGATTTGTAGGAGTGTGACGATAACTTAAAAGAAACCTAGTTGTGAGTTGGGTCTTAGTCGTACGTTGGTCTTGGTTTATAGTCACGTTACTGCTCATTCAAAGCTAGTAATTACCATTTTTACGACAGTGGAATGTAATAGTAATTTGTAATTTATGTATAGGTACTAATCGCTTGGATGATATTTCATATTCGCTACTGTACTTGCGCTTCAGTTTTTCTTTGCTTGCATCGTGTTTCCAAAATTAAATTTCAAATTTAAATGCCTGCGTGACGTATTAAATTTATTTAAGCTTCACTACATTTTCAACCGTCCCTTACGAAATTTCTGGTGTGTGTAGTGAAAATTAGTGATTTCCGTGTTGAGTTTTACAATCCCTTGACTAGATAGTAGTATATCTCATTGTTGCTGAAGTTATTGCAATATGAGATTACTTCACGAGATTTCGCTTAGCAAATCTAATCATTACTTGATAAAAGACTTTAATTTTTAGTAGAATGAATAAAATCTAGATAATAAGAGTTTTAAAATTGCGCATATTTTTTGCATGTGGTGATGACCTTGTCAATAGTAATGAATACGTAATACATGCAGCAAAGAAAAAAACTTAGATATGTCATCAATACTGATTTGTTTAGACTTTTGCTAAAATGTGAGTGGTCAATTTTTTCCTTGCTGCGAAACAATGGGTCTCATTCTTTCTGCCGATTCCTTTGGCACTTTTGGCAGTCGACTGTTTTTCCGGCATTGATTTATGCTTGCTGTAATAGGAATCAAAAATTTGCCACAAATTGGCATTTTCCTTAAAGTTAAATAATTAGCATGAAGCTTACCAGCGTATCTCACATAATATGCATTAATTAGAATCCTATTGGTGCAATGCATGTTAAAGAGCAACTTTCATTGTGTTGGCCTCTCTTTAAATCCGTTGTTATAATAAAGTGCTTTTGTTCAAGTGTGATACAAGGAGCGTGATTTAATTTAAATCTCCATTTTAGAAAACGCCTTAGTCTATTTTTTATCGGTGCAATCGTCATCTCGAGATTTGACAGCTTTACCTTGTTTTGTCTATACGGTTGGAGTGAATGGCACTAGGTATCAACAAAAAGCATCAATGTAGTACCATTTCAATACTTCTTCAAACGGTCGCACATTTATGAATTTTAGCTGCTTGTTTTGAGCATATTAAAAAGCTTTGTATTGATTTCTGACGGAAGTATTTACAAAGAGCATTGCTTTCCTTTAAAAAAAGTGGAGAATAAGAGCATGTCATTTAGGTATGCACTGAATCGATCTTCAATGTAACTTTTCAAATGCCCCAGCATTTTTAAGGTAATAAGATCTCTCGGCTGTACTTTGCCCTTCAATGCAATGTCTCACAGCGGTAGTGACAGAACCTTCAAATTCCATTCCTTGAAGAATAAGAACTTCATTTTATGCAGCATCAACTAAACTTATATTAGACTTACAATACAATCAATTTTATTCTTTGAGATTTTTGTGCGTCAAGAATTACTGTAATGTGATTTTATTGTTCGAGTTCCCTTCGTATAAAAAATCCTTAAAATGTTCATACGATATCGTTTCGTTTTTGACGGACATGTATGAAGTAAATGATTGGAAGGCTTAAATCCAGTGCAAAGAAGCATATGGTGTTTCAAATACATAGCTCAACTTAATCTAGAGTGTTTTCTGTGGCATTATCAGCAGATGTTAAATAGACAAGTACAATAGCAGAAGCACGTCGGCAATTAAACGGCCTTCCAAAATAACTTGCTGGCTCTGCTTTTCTAAAATATACGAAGCTTTTCTTTGTTACGAATTTACTGTTTTTTTGGATGCAAGCAAGATAAAATATATAGCATAATTTCTTAGTTCACGTTTTAAAAAATTGAATATTTTTCGTGCTGGCGAGGTACGCGATGATTATCAACATGACTCCCATCTGTAGTGCGAGTGACTCGTGTTGAGGTGTGTTTTGGCGCATATTTGGTTGAGCAGATGTTTTCGAAAATTTCTTGTGCACGAGCCCATTTAAAAAAGTTTCGTTGTACATATGATATTCCGAATAGATAAGAATCCCTTGCAATCTGTTGTTTTCACGTAATCCAGTTTCCAGTTTAAAGAGATCATAGACAGACCTTTGTTCAACAGTTTTTAGGTATGAAGTGTTGTGGTGGGTAGTATGGTGTTTAGAATGGAATGGTAGCATGTGTGAGAACTAGAGATGCCAAAGATTTCGTATTGACCAAGAGTTTGCGTTTTCTCTAAATTTGAAGCAGATGAATGTTATACGATACATCTAAAAATGTAGCCCAAGATCAGTGTCCGGACAGGAAATACGAAAACATGTTTAGTTGTAAGAAAAAATGCGGTTTAATTTTCTTAGGGGATGATACATGAATGAACTTGGGACTCTGTATGAAGTAAAAACTTTTTCTGTATCTTCCTTAGCTTACCCCAATTTTATTTTCTCGCTTGGAAAAGAACATTTTGGTAGCAGGCAGCTGCTTGAGCAGCACGATTTGTACGAAAGCTCACTTTATATCCCCTTCAATTTTCCAAATGAAATTTTGAGAATCGAAGCTGATGCCTACAACAATCACTAGCGTTCATTATTTTTTGGCTGTAACAATGCGAATAAAATTGCAAATCTAGTGATATTATGTGCAGACGGTAAAGTTTTTACGTGCTTGTGTTGTTATGGTTTTGTTCGTCTGCTTGACTATTGAAAATGAATTTTGTTTTGATTTCGAGAAATGTTAAATCCAATATATTCTGTAGAGAAAGGTTTTCAATTTTGAGCAGACATTAATTTATCATCGTTCCAACTAACATCTTTAAAAATACATCCTTCCAAGTATTTTTTTATATAAAAGCACTTGAAAGAGTATGAATAAGTATCTGGCGCTACTATTGCGTTCCGGTGTTCTGTTTTTTTTTCGAAATGTGATTTCCATTTGACTGTCCGAGACTCGAGACTGTGATGCTTGTAATTTGTAGTAAAAGTAAGACACGTTGTTTTGACTGGCGTCATCCGCATTAGTTACGGAGTTTAAGCGAATGCTAGTGTAATGCCTTCTGATCCAATACTACATTGAAAGTATATCCTTCCTGTCATCATTATTATTAAATAGTAGATTTTATTAACGCGAAGAAAATCTTGTTTTAATTTTCTGCACAGCTAAAATTCAACTTTACGAGTAAGCAATCTTAACATGAAACATGAAAATCTGATATTTTAAAAGTGTACACATTTAAATGAAGTAGGGCTATTTAGTTTTTGCCAGACTTCTTGTGAACTGTGAAACATAAAATCTGAACTTTACCTATCAACACCTTCCACATTAAAATCATTGGGGTAGTCGCATTCTCTACTAACAAGAAAGCAATCAAAAAGTTTTATTGCATTCTCAATGAATTCATGGGCCGCATAAGCCATTTCAAATGGTTCAAATATATAAATTACTATGTATACAAAAATCGCAATATAATGTGTAACTTGATGAATTTTCTCATGAAGACTATAAAAAATTAAATGGCCGAAGCCTGACTTGGTTGGAGCAATAACTGTCCGTGCGAGGGTGTACACATGATAAAGTTCTGTAGGAATATTAGAGTCATTCTAAAGTTGTTCGTCAATGTATGATGATGAAAAAGCTTCTTATTTTTATGTCCACAACCTTCCTCCTCCTGCAAATTTTGTGCGTTTATTAAGTTGTAAGTAAAGTTGGCAGTGTATGAAACATGATTAAGTTAGAAGTCATATCTTCATACGCCCGATGCTAATAAATAGTCTACGTTTTTGGCAGCTCCACTTGGTTTCATTGCAATTGGAGTTGAAAAAGATCTCCCACTTTTAGAAACTGATGTTATATATGCACATGCAATTGTTGAAACCAATAAGTGTTAAGTTATTTTTAGTTGTCGTTTGGTTTGAATGAAAGAAAGAAAAAGTTATAATATTTTGGCAAACTCCTCTGACAGTTCTGTGTTTTGCTGGCGTGCCACTTCTCGCGAGATTTCCTTCGTTCATGCTTTTACGAGATAATTTCTCCATTCCCGCGTCGGACATGAAGAAACTTAACGAGAAACAACATCAGTATTATTGATAAGTTATGCAGCAGGACTGGAAGTAAAAATTGTGAATCTACTTGAAACTTTATAGTGCATTTAAAGATCTGGAATTTTTAGACCAATCAGATTGAAGGGTTTTTAAAAGTGTGAAAAAGGATTCAACATGTCTTTAACGTATTCTTCAGCGTATTACCAGTACCAAAATCAAGGGAATTATAGAAGTCCGTATCTCAGGTATTTCACATAAGCAATATTTTCAATTATAATGTATCATAAATTTATTTAATGTTGTAAATAACTGTATTCTTTTATGATTTATGTAAAACTAATCTCAAAACTTAAATATGATTAATGTATAACCTATTAGTTTCTGGGTGTTTAAATCTTTAATTTTAGGTTATTTATACTTATAATTATCTGCGTAATTGAGCATCTAATTCATGGACGGATGCAAACAAAAAGTTAAAATGCTTCGCTAAAACATTGGGCTTGGGATAATGTTTTTTGTGTGGAGTCGTACCTCCCTTTCGTCTTTAAAATGTTTTCGATGACAAAAAAAGTAAACTGGGTGTATTTCAATGCCCATGCCACACTTCCCTAGTTGGATTTCTATCTGACAAAAGCCTTATTGACAGGGCCCACCTACTTTTTTGTGGATGTTTGGCAAACTATTATATGTGGCTTGGGATAATGTTTTTTGTGTGGAGTCGTACCTCCCTTTCGTCTTTAAAATGTATTCGATGACAAAAAAGTAAACTGGGTGTATTTCAATGCCCATGCCACACTTCCCTTAGTCAGATTTCTATCTGACAAAAACCTTATTGACAGGGCCCACCTACTTTTTTGTGGGTGTTTGGCAAACTATTATATGCACAATTCTTTAATAATTCAAGAGATCACGAAAAGTTGTTGCCTTTTCATTCTCTTTTTATCTAGCTTACTAAATTCCTACCAAAATGAAGCAACATCCAGGAAATAAATAAGATCCTTTACATATTTATGTAGGCAGAGGTAAGGGCTGTTTCATTGAACTCTATTAATTGTCAGAACCTATGGTAAAATATTTTAAGAGTTAGCAATTAAAAGTTACTTCTTCGTGTTCGTGCTTTGCGCGTGTAGTCGTAATTCATTTTTACTTGATCATTGGAAAATCAAACGCCTCGATTCTGGATTTATGTTCCGCGTCCTAGAACATGAAGTGCGTATGGAGCTTGAGCACTGTTGTTACAATTGTGCATCTTGTTTTTCAAGTTCAAGTCGTAACCTTATTTTCAAAGTTAATTTTTTACTTTGGGGCGATGGAAACATGATGTCGCCGACAGTTCTTCGAGACATAAAGTGTAGCCATGCGGATATTGGGTGACCTTTGATTGGAAACAATAAAATCTCTCATAAATCTTTGAGTGTGAGTGGGAGACGTATTCATGACTAGTTTAAAATCCCGTGCTGTTTGCCGTGCTGGCTCTAACATGATCCTAGTCCTATGGTCAAAGTCTAATGGAAGTTATAGTTTGTTTTCATAAAAACGATATATCTGAACATATCAATGGTTTTTGCCTGACTATTGTGCATAGTTATGCCCTTCTTTTGTGCTGTGCTAAAATATATCTTGTAATCATTTACGCATGTTCTCTGCATTTTGTTAAACCATCGATAACATTAGAATTGTTTACGTTTTCTTAATTATTACGTCGTAGTAGAAAACAAGGAATGGGAATAGATATACATATACCAATTACCTTATTGCTCTTGCTGACTCGATGGGAAAAGTAACGTCAAAATGTCAACTGTGTGAAGTGATGTTTTGTACTTGCTTCTATTGGAGGTAAATAGAAAGGACAAGCTGAAAGTGATAATTCTCAAGATTTTAGGAAAGCTCCGAAGTTATTAAGCTCGTTAGCACTAATCGTGTACTATTGTTTGTAAACTTTCCAGCATTATTGCTATTAAAAATAAGCATGAAGGGAATTCAACACTATGTATATGCAATTATAATATATGTTTTCTTATCAATACCTACTTGCATTTGCATCTAGATAAACTCTCCCTAGCAATTATTTTTTATTATATGCATACTATTTTATTATCATCAGTTTAATGTAAATATTAAGTTCTACAATTGTTTGGGAAAGAATAAAATCCACAAAGGAATCAAACGTACGCCTTTATGAGAGAATGTAATCTCTCCGCTTGAGATAAAGATTTTATCGTAAGAAGTCGTCAAACATTGAAGCATTGTTTGAAGTTGATATAAATATTTCCCCTTTGATTTTTTACTCACTATTGTTTATTTTTTTAAAATAATTTTTGTTTGACCTGTCAACTATTGCTTGGGAATAATATTAATACAAATTATAAATATTTAGATTCGACGTCTGTATCAATATTTAGAGGTCAAAAAAGCTAATTTGTCACTACTACGTATTAAACATTTATTTGGACTGATTGGTGGATTATTTATGAAATGATAATACTGGCGGAATTATTGTAAATACCAAAGTATATTTAATGCACTTTTTGTCTAGCATTCGTCTAGCTGTAGGTACCTAAATGTTAAAAAATAAACTGGTTGAGAACTGTTTGACATGGACTGACTGACAGAACTGCAATCTTAAAGTACAACAAAAGTTTTGTACGTAAGTTTAATGATTTTTTCCTTTGTTTGCAGTGCCAGGTTAGCGTACATGTCCAAGTACCTACCCCATCTAGTGAACAGAGAGGCAACTTCTGCTACGAACTCTGGCTGGCCTAGTAACAGTGCTGCAAAGCTGCCAGCAGCTGGCGCTGGCAGTAGTAATGGCTCAGCGTTTGCTTCGACTGTTACTCAAGAGCCAGCACCAATTCCCCCCGAACGGCCTCCTAAGAAACCTCATTTGAGAAACCTCGCCCAACAGGTGAGTCAAGCGAACAACCAGTATTATACAGAGCTTCCAGTTGAGCAACGCAAACGCAAATACTTATGAAATCTATTCCTCTCATTAATGTGAATTATTTAGGCTCATGAAGAAAGTAAAGATTCGAAGCCACCGCCACCTTTACCCAGGGCTCCTGTTCGCCCTCCTTCTTTACTCAATAATGGAATTGGAGGCTCAAAGTCAGGAAGCAACATTCTTACTAGTGGACCTCCGCCAATTCCAAGTAAACCAGTAATGTCTGCGTCTTCCATGACGCGAAGTCCATCACCAGATGAGCTACCTCCTCCTCCACCGCCTCCGTCTACTGAAGAAATGGAAATGTTGATCAATGACGATCCACTTCCTCCACCTCCTACCGTTAGTGAGGTGGACGTGCTCTTTGGCTCACGAACTCGCTCCGTGACTGGCCTGTAAGTGTTTTGACTTTTTATTGCTTTAGAGTGGGCCGGAAACATCACTTTTTGCTCGATTTCATTTCAAATGTTCCCATTTCTTGCTCTACTATCATACGTTCATCCTCCTTCCCACTCTTATATCAGGCATGATGACTTCATGAAATTCGTGATACTGATAAAGGATGTGCTACTACTACTAGTAAAATTTCGATTCAAGCGCAGCATCTGGATAGTGTTTACGAGACTTGACCTGGTGATACGGGAAAGGGTGTGCAATTTAAAGGTGTTTTTATGTAGTTTAAAATTGAAAACCCACTTTCTTATTTTGCGAAACGGCAGATGGTACGCATAATTAGCCTATGCACCTTCCACTTCTATCGAAACTTGAAACCTCTAGGAAAATATGCTGAAAGTTTTTTGATTATTGTAGCTTTCGTCAGAGGCAAGAGTTGTTAGCTCCACCTAATGAAGGTTTTTCCTGTACAGTTTACTTGATTTGGAATAATTAAAACTCACCACAGCTGGATGTTACTTCGGTTAAACCTTAGAATAATGTTGGTCGTATCTTATAAGGGGTTTGTCAAATTTACGGATACGTTTAAATTTTTCTTCTCTACTCTGCATTTAATCCAATCTGTGTAGAAATGAACATGCTAGTATTAAAGCAAGGTGTGGGTGGTTCTCATGAAAAATTTCCAAGCCGAAGTCTCTTCCACTCTTCATTATTCTTCATTCTAAAAATATTTTATCTTAAAACTTTACTTGAGCATGTTCTTTTGAAGCTAACCTTGAATTACAATATCATACTCGTTTAAATTCCTGATAATCTTCTGTTTTTTATTTCATATAGAATTTATTACCTATAAGACCATAAAACATTCGGTGTGTGTTAAACCGTCAGGGACAGGTATGGAAACTCTTTGGTATCTCGATGAAAGTTTGTACAAGCCTTCCATCTTGTATTCATGCTTCATCCAAGGAAATTAACCTTCTTATTTGTAAACAATCGTACGGAATTGGTGGGGCTCTTTTTAATTCCACGTTAAGAGAAGTCATGCATGCAGAAATAAAACAAAAATTGAGACAATGCCTTAGCAAAGTAGGTTTGTTGTTGTGGGCTTGGTTGGCTTAATACCCATTTTAAGTGTTTTCACGCCGAAGGAGGTTGTTTGTTAGAGTATTTTTGAAGGTTGCTTCCATAAAGATATGACGAACATGACATGGATAAAGAAAAGGGAATTTAAACTGGTATTAATTTTCTACCTTTTTTTAGACATTTTTCCTCTACGTACGTACTTATTTTTGTGCTCATATGTTAAGTCAAATAGCTGCGTAACCATTTGAAAACATGTCAGTAGAATGAATGTAAATGTTGGCAGAGCATATTTAGTTAAGTCGTTCAGCGAATTAGTAGAGTTGGGTACCAAAGATGTTTAAGTATGAAGGGAGTTTTGCTGCTAAAAAAAGGATAAGTTAGTTCAAGACTTTTTCTCTTTGATAAGAGTTTAAGACTCAAAAAAAAATAATTTTTCATATAAAGTGTTTGCCGCATGTATGGCATCTTTATCCATTCTACCTTGAAAAATGCTGCGATGTTATAGAAGATTGGTAAGTCAACTAGAAAGAAAATGTTTTTATGAAACTTAATATTGATATTTAAATACGCTTCTGCTCTTTTATGCATCATGGATTCTAATAAAGTTTTTATTTCTAGAAGAGATTGATCGTAAAACAAAATAGAGCGCTGAAAGCCTACCTATTTATATGGTATTTATTTGACAATTATTACCGCAAACGAATGATTGAGTTGGTTGGTCGTGCATCAGTGTCAATGTCTCACAATTATTTGAAGAAAAACCGTGGCATCCACGTAAATTAGTTTCACAGAGTTTGATGATCGGTCACAAAAAGTCACCATTTCCCACAAACACGTTTTTTGCTGTATCGGCATAAAAAATTATACACATCCTCTTTAAGTCAAATACTTAATGATTGGTAGTTTCAACTACCATTCCTTAGACTAAGCTGTGTTTTTCTTGTTTGCTGTATAATGCAAGAAACAGAGCTGAAGATTTGGCGTTCCAAGTTTGACTTCGCTTAGCAATAAAATCGTTTTCAATTGTTGACTATCATTTGTCAATTGTTTTATCTCTTGACACGAATCCCAATATTTGATCTTTCCAAACACAGATCAGTCATGCATATTAGGGAGGTTGCAATGCCCTTTCTTTGTTTTTATTTTATTCATATTACTCTCGATCATGACAGCAAGTCACGGGCCCTGTCACCCATGTTGGCATTTAATTGCACATTTCTTGTTCAAGCGTTTAAAGTTTATCCGTCTCTTGTTTTCCTGAGCTGTGCTTAGATTTAGAGGTTTATGCTTTACGTGGCATAATGAAGATTGCAAACTGAGTCACGACAAGATACGACATCAGATCTGGGTCATTTTGTGTCGTTCTTTAGACTACGTACATAATTGACTGCATAAATAAAAATACTAACGTGTAGTGAAAAAGGATGAGTTGATCAATTTGTTATCTTTTGCGAAAAACGAGACTGCAAATTTGTAAGGCTTTTTTTGTAGAACGTTTGAAGGCAGCGAGAATATTGGTGGGAGGAGTTCGAGGATTTTGTGCATCAGTTGACAATGACTTAGCAACTTTATATCATTCTTCGTAGACTTCATTTATGCATTTGAAGCTGAATGTAGTAAATCCTTTGGTTCAATTTATTTCAAAGTAGCGTTTCTTTACACAGTTTATCTAAATTTCGTCATTTACGGAAATTTGTCAATTCGTTAGCGCTTCTTAAGTCATCGAATCGTCATCATACAACAAGTTTTTTAAAACTTACTAAGCACACTATAAGGATTGGGTTCTCCAAATTTAATAAGTCATGCATAACAATCATTGCGTGAAAATTTTAAAAATTCTTTATGTTTCTTTTGTAGCTGTTTTTCGTTTGCTTAATATATGAAAATAATTAATAGTAATAAATAGATTGTGTGGTAAATGGTATGTACAAAGTCCGGGCTTAATAATTTCCCGAAGGGCTTGTTTGAATAAAAGTTTTGCGTATCGGTTTTATCAGTGGTTTTTATCACCAGTAGGTCTAATATATTTGGGACTTCGTAAATAATGATACTTTCATTATATAATAAATCCATATTATGTGTCTGCCCAAAGTCCCCTAACATTAACCTGCTATTGTTGGCTATTTACTTATAGTAAATATCGGTGTCATTGCATCTAAGTTTTAGAGGTGAAAGATAACTGTTATTTCGCAAGGCTGTTTAACTCTCTTGTTTAACAACTGCGAACGTATTTGCTTCACGTAATCACATGCTTGAGAAAAAGCAAAAAGGCTGCTACTTGATGACAACAGCGGCGTTATATGAAAGTAAAAACTGTGGCATATCCTCGACCGTTCAAGTTTACTTAACAGCGAAAGCAATTATTTATTTTGATTTAAAAGATTTGTAGACTAAATACCTAGATATTTGAGTTGGTTGTTCATTTTTACTATTGTCATTTTCTAAACAATCGGGACCGTAAAAGGATTGAAGAACCTTTTCGAATCTTCCACTCCTCCTATGGATCATTCACTATTATTGTGGTGCTATCCTAAAAAAAAAGTATCCATTTATACTTGAACAAGAACGTTTTTAATGTTTTATGGTACTTTGCTGGCTACTATTTTATTCATAGGGTTTTAAACGTCCTGCTTTTCGATTAAGCAAGCAACCTTGCAGTTGAATCAACTTACCTTATTTTGATAGTCTAATCTGTACAAATCGTCCTCCTTTGTTTTGTTAAAGTATGCGATTATCAAAGTATTTAGCGCTAAAGTACTGAAGAAACCACTGCAATTTTATATTGACCAATGCTTAATCAAGATTTACTTCATTTTTTTCTATTATTGCGGGGAAGGTAAGACAGCAAACGTAGAATGGATTTAAAAGTTTCGCTGAGCTACCCTTTTTCTAAAGAACTCTCAAGTTAAAACCAAACTCTAAATTTACTTAATATTTACTTAATATTAGTTTATGTTTATGTTTTTAATTGTTAGCTGAAACATGTTGCTCTACTTGTTTTGGATGGAGGTTTCTGAGATATCATTCCTTGAGCAGGCAGCTTAGAATAGTTAGCTCGTTTAAGTGTTTCCATATTTGCTATCATCTGAATCATCAAACTATTTCCTTCTGAATGTTTGACACAAGATTATTATACCTGGAGAGTACAAGGATTAAGCTTGATTTTGCTATAATTTCGAAAGGAGTTAGCCTTGCGGTATGAACATCATCATCAGTGTAGCAGACTACATCAAGCATTTTTTCATGTAATCACTCACAGCTTTTATTTCTTCCGAAGAAGGAAAGAAATGCAGTAAATTGCATCGTCAGTAATACACGTTGAAAGGGATGAAAAAGATTTACTAACTAAGAATAACGCACTGGTAGTAGTAAACTGGCGAGAGCTGTGCTATTATCATTATTAATTATTATTACCACTATTAGGGTAATGCAGAGTAGTGATTCTCTTGCATTCTTTGTTATAGGGCTTTGATTGGAGTGTTATTATTCCACACATGTTATGCACCGTCATGCTCCTTTCCACACAGGTGTGTTTATTAGTTGAATTTTGTTTTTGAATGTGTGAGTTTAGTTTAGTTGGTTCGATTCTTTGGTACTTTTGAATTTTATCTAACATCTTATTGCTTATGTTATATGAAGGAGTATGCAGGTAGATAAAAAAAATGTTGCACAAATGTGGCAAAAATCCAACAGCTAATCGCTTTAGAAGTTTTTGTTGAATGGGACCAAATAGCATATTAAGTATGTACATTGTTGTCGCACTCTGTTGACTTAAATGCCTAAAAGCGAACACTAACGTTTTGATGCGTTGCTAATGAGTTGTAGAGCTTGCTCAGACTTCTTGCAAATGTAACAATCTTCGCATAGGCATATACATCCCAGTTGTTCCCTTGAGGCCATTCAGGCAAAACCATCTACAGTTTTGTTGGTGTACGCAGCAGTGAAGCTAGATGATTAACTTGAAAAAGCTGCAATTTTAACTGTGCGCTCACGCAAACACTTTTATGTTGTTTCGGAGGGAGCTTGTTTCTTTTTCTCTCGCAAATATGTATTAGAGTTAACCTTCAATAAAAATTTGACAAGTATTAAATAACTTTGTTTAATATTACTCTGTGCATTTTACATAAAACTCCCGTATGACGAATTTGGCAAAGTAGGGGTATTTCTTTGGAAAGTTGTTGGGGAATCTTGTAGAATCATTCCTTTGTGTTTTGTAGAATTTTCATGAATGCGTGTTGTGGTAGTTGAGGTATGTGCTTCGCCGCTGTGGAGACGAAGGTTTAGTCTGTAATTAAAATATAATGAAATGAGTGAAGCCACCTAGGAGTGTTAAAGTGTACATGACAATAATATTCTGGGTTATTGACTCTAGTTTAAACGGCTTAAAAGTGTGGAAAACAAGTCAAAGTTGTAGTGTGTGATTTGTACAATTTCAATAGCTGGTCGTTGGGAGGTACAACGCAACGGGTGTTTTAATTTTTTTTTCGCATGGTCCACTTTAATGTTAAAATGAAAAATCATTTTGACATTTAAGTGTTTTTCGTAGCATTCAAGTAGGGTGCAAAGTAATGTACGAAATCAGCTCTTTTTAAACCAGTGTAACATTTTACGACTTCAGCTACCATAATTTTGCTTTGAATATTTTACGACATTTTTATGTTTGTTTTTTTTTTTTTTTGCCGGCGTGGTTTTCTTATTATGACCAATACGGCAGAAAGACTTTGTGACTTACTGCTAAACAACTATTGGCATTGTTAATGCTAAGATTCGCAAGTTTATTGGTTTATACTTAGAATACTTTCTATGGACAGATCTGCTTGCAGTTCACACCTGACTAAAGCTTCCTAGTTATTTTAGAACTTTTAACTAACTTGTATATGTCCTAATTTTTAATTACATACTACTTACCAATTACATGACAAAGTTTCCTAATAAATAGAAATTATTAGGAGTTTGTCTAAAATTGAAATATCTGTTCTTCAATATTTATTCCAATTGGAGAAGGTCACATTACCTTCATACCTATATGAAGGTCACACTTTTCAAAATTCAAGCTAAAATTGAATCGATGGATTCAGTGTTGAGCTATAACTAGGCTTATAATCCATTCAAATCCACATATTTGATTTACCTAAACAAATGCGTACGTAATTATGATAATTTTTACTTTTTATTAAAATATCGGCCGAGTTCTTCTGAAATTTTTAAGCAAAGCAATGAAGATTAGGTTGTACTGTTCTCATTATTGCTATCATTAGACCGAGAATGCATTATTTCTACTTTTATACCACTGCACTGGTATTTATTACATCAGAACACATGAAATAAAAACGTTATCTCTGTTGAACATATATGCAGAAATCGTGTTTTTTAGAGGCAATGTTGAGCAAGGTTGATTTTCATCGGTGAAATGTTTCAAAGAAGCATTGCATTTTAGATGCATTATTATTAAAGCAACATGCCAAATTATTTCTCGTGTAGATTTGCAGCCTGCCAAATTTTTTATTTGCGCAAAAAAACGGGAAAAGATTTTTTTTGAAGGAGAAATTATTTTGCAATCCGTTTTCAGCAGATTTAAAAAGTACATGTGCGCATTGTGTAAAAAATAAAGAATTTCATCTGAAGAAGTTTGCAACAAGTGATGAAATAACTGTTATTTTTTCATAAAGAGGGAAAGAATAAAGGAAACCAACCAAGCTACATGGCTTCACGATGATGATGATGATCAGTATCATCACGGTATACAATCAAAGTGAAGCCATTTTAGCTTTAAAACATCTAGCGGTGTACTCACACTCGCTGTTCGAACTATTGTACGTGGTTGCGTGATGATGACGGTAATGACGATGATATTTGGCTATACTTGTAACCGTTCAATGTAGTCGCTCCATCTTCTCATTTTTCAATTCTTACGAACTCTATTTTTTGTGCTTAAAAATCATCTTTATTTATTATCTCTCGTTTCATTTGATTTTCGCATAGTACAATGTATAGTCACCATTATTATCGTGATCGTCATCCATTCTGCTTAGCTAGTAAAAAGGCCCTCCGTATCGTATGCAATGCTGTTTGAACAAAGAAGCAATAAGATCATACCCGATACTCCGCATTTAAGTTTTATTACGATGATGGAGTCTGAATTGATGCCTTGCGATCCAATAGTTTCTCGTGATCTCGAGTCATGAAAACGCTTCAATCGCTTGTTTCTGTGTCGTATGATTTATTCATTGAAAAAGTGCCTTAAAGTTTAAAAGACAGAGGAGCCTTTTCCCACATTTTCACGTTTTTTTTTCGCTTACACAGTGCTCACGTATATTAGTATAAACGAACGCTTCGTGGAGAGTTTGCGTTGAAAAGAATTTGAATTTCAAACTGAAACAATTGTGATAAAAACAAACATTCGAAACGATGTAAAACTGTATTACAAAATGGCCCATATAATTTGTGAACGAAACGGTGCCAATTTGTATTATTTCAAAAGTTTTTTAGCCTCAATCAGCGTCCATGTTTCTCATATTTGTTTTAATGAAAAGGAAGACAAAGAGAAACCATTGTGCCTTTTGTGTGGTAGTGAGCTAATATAGTGTTATGCTTGTGCTGGTAATGGCGACTTGTTGCATTTCCGTATCATTACCTATCTTATTGTCTTAAAAATTATGAAATACCTAACTTTGACAACGACCCAGGCAAAGCGAAAGCCATTTGCTTGACTCTATCGTAACTTTGTCTTCCTACTACTGAATGTGCTGACCTTATATTACAAAAATCAAATTGTATAATTGGCTTAACAAATTCACAACTGCTGAAGTGCTCACTAACAGCGCCCCTTTTTCCTTTCTTAGCAGTAGCGACGGTGATGAGCTATGTACAATGTTTTTTTTTGAATGAGGGCATGTATTTATAATTCGAATTTGAATTGCGTTCGTATTTTGCTAAAAAGTAATGGCATGCTCGGTATAGGTTATGCATAATATCGTGCAGGAAAGATTTTAACGCTGTTGCTAGTAACTCACTTTGGAAGTGTTGTTGTAAGCGGTTTTGTTTTTAGGGCAGACAGGTAAAAAATAGACTTATTTTTGTAGTTTAATTATTTAAAAAAAATTTCGTATTCTTTTGTGAACACTTAGGAATTATCAATTAGACAATTTAAAACACATTACAAAGGAGTAATTTAGTACAGCAGGCTATATAGCTTCTTATTCTGCATATTTAACAACGTTTTCTTTTTGCGCAACTTTACATGCTTGTCGTGGTGGAATGTGATGTACAAGTTATCTGTTGAATTCACATGATTTAATGACACTGCAACAATATCAACAGACATTTTAATGCGATTTCCCATATAACCCTATCGTTTTTGTCACCTTCGTTGTCACAAGATTTATTGGGGTCTTGGACGCAGAACATTATGAATGGAGTCCAAGAAAATGTTCCCTGTCATTAAGTTAAAACATTTAAATGTATTTCTCATGCTCCACTCAAGCATAATTTTTGTATGTAGACATTATTGCGTACCTCAACTTAAATACTCTGTTTTGTGGCGTGTTCCTAGTTTGCTTACACATGCGAGTTGTTTAAAATTCCCTTTTTCTCGTATGAAACAATAGTTTGCTGTGTGAGCAGCATTGATGGAAAATAGTAAATAGAAAGGATGACAATTACAGAAAGGAACTCCCCCTCTAAAAAAGATAATTCCATTCTTGAGTCTAAAAGTAGGCAAGTTCACATAAAATGTTGTGGCTTAGCGTTAAGTACGAAATGGAGCAGTGTTTATGGTAAATAAGGAAAGGACCCACGAAACACGTATTCACGAGTACGTATCTTAGAGCCGTTAAACACCTGTTGCTATTTGCCTCTCGTTTCCCAACTAACACGCTATTAAGACGGATGACGATATCTAGTCTACCCTACTTATACCTTTAAACTAACTCCATAATATTTTGTTGATTAGGATTAGATCACTCTTCGTGTGCTACAGTGTACGCATTTGTATTTTTGTAGTCGATCCGAATACAAGTGCCTTTCTACTGCGAGTGCATAAACAGCTTCCGTTCAATTTCGATTTTCCTGTGTAAAGCCGTTTTTTAGACTGTGATGAAAAAAACAAGTGCAGTGAATATTGTGATAGCGTAGGAAGAAACCGTGTCCCCCGATATTCACAATGATGGTGACTTAATCGAGGTGAATGAAAAGAGAGGAAATGATTGCACGGTTCGTCGCTTACAATTACTTCGGCGTATGATTTCGAAATGTGAATCAGGAGAAACTTACAGCTAACCTTTAAAGATGGATTGTTTAGGAACTTTTATGTAGTAAAAGGCACAGGTTTTTGAGTGCGGTTTATATACTATTTAGAAGAAAGTTGTCGTTGACGTTTTGTAGACTATTTCAATTTTAATTAATGATTTAAAACTAAATTAAAATGGTTCTTGGGATTGGATACACGCTAAGGATTCGGAAAAGGTATATATTTTTTTAAGTTTGAAAATGTTGATTACAGATAAACAAAGTATTAATAATCTGCTAGCATTGCTTAGGCATTATTTAGCAGCTGAAGACTTTAATTATAGCTAAATAGTTTAAAGGTATGTATGACTTGATTTTACAAGGCTTACTTTAAACGTTAGTTAAAGTCAAGGTGGTAATAATAGAAGAGACGTGTATATAATTTGGTAAAAAACGTTGTTGCAAGTTATCCTAGCTGATAAAGAAAGTACTCTCATGAATTCTCTATTTACGTTTCCGCATATCCAAGCTTGTGTCTCTACGGATGTTTTTTTTTAGAAATTATCTCTCTTTCTAAATGCGTAGTTATTGGATTTTATAATGAAAATAGTATGTATGAATTCAGACAGCTTTGTCTAATCTTCCTTATTAGAAGTTTGCAGCATCTTAATATGAAAATATCTATAAAACAATGTATCCTATCTGTACCGCATGCTATTCATTCAGGAGATTAGAGAAGGTATATCATTAAATTACCAATTAGAAGTAATGTAATTTATTATGGCTTGGTATCGAATTACTTTTGTTGAGTGTGCTCAGTTTTATAACTTAGTGAAATTTAAGAGATCGATTAGGTAAAGTGTCAGGACTGCGACCATTTAATAAATGAAAGAAAATGTTAATATTGAGGAAAACGAAGTTGTCATTTTCCTATCCCGCACACTTCAGTTGTGCTCAAGTGTGTTTGTTTGTGTGTGCTTGCTGCCATCAGGCGAACTTTGGCATCAACAATCAACCACCCATTATATTTTATGCTAATGACGTAGGAATTAGTCCTCAAAAATGAGCTTTCCCTCTAATCTTCTGTGTCATCGTAATGGATAAAAGACAACTTTTCAATGGAGCTATCGACCCAAGCTCTTTGCGAAGTTGTTTTATCTACTACGCTAACATTAAGTGGCATATGCTCTTGAAACTTGAAAACGAAGATATAGAATTCTTCATCTGACTACTTCTTTTACTAACCTTACTCTGTCAAAC